>JANTPZ010010219.1:0-12324 GCA_025593235.1 Vachellia pachyceras | reverse complement strand
CGGACAGATGAGAGACAAGACTGTGGTCGAGGGACGGAAGCGCCGGACAGATGAGAGACAAGTCCGTGGTCGAAGCGCCGGACGGATGAGGACTCCATAACGGAGCAACAAAACGCAGAGAAGTTGGCGGCGAAAGGAGTACGCGGAGGGAGCGACGCGGGACGGAATGAACCAGAGACCTAAATGAAATGAGTGGAACCAGGGATCAGAATGAGACGGACGGCCAGGATTTTCTATTGCTGTGAACGGTTGAGATTCGACTGTGAGAGACTGTGAGGGAATAGCTACTGTGTGAGGCCCTTTTCCGATATTTTACCTACAATTGAATTGCATGTTGGCTTTCACACACACTGACCATACCTAGCTATAGCTATCGTGTATAGGATATGGAGTCTAACTCTGGTGATAATTAATGACGGAATGAAGCATATGGGTGTATATAGATTGTCAGGTGAAGCAAAGGAGAAGTACAGTACAAAACATGATGGGATTATTACAAGTCATTGATTAATGACACAAGTTAACAACGAGAAATCAATTCTAACTGGGTGAAGCCTAAACTTCAGGGAATTAATGAGGTGACAGGTGAGGACCTATGTATTTGTGCGAACACTCCTTTGGATGTGGAGTCGACGATCCTCGGCATATCGTTAACTTGAGAATGAAAGAATTGAAAGTATGTATGCGGACAAGGAGGGGTAGATACAGAATGGAATTAACGCAGCAATCAAAAGAATGAAAGAAAGTAAGATATGGATCAAGTGAAGGCGGGCGCCATGTTTGGGAAGAGTTGGTTGAAGTCATTCTGGAGAGGCGTCAGGTTGAGGTCCAGACACAAGGCCCTCCGACTGTTGGATGCCTTAAGAACAGGGACCGCCTTGGCCGCATCCGCCTGGTTGGTGTGATATTGGTGAAGGGCGATCCTATGCTTCCTCATGTGGCCTCCGAGGGCTTGGCCGAGGGAGAATTGGAGGCCACAGATGGAGCACTCGTGGGTGCTGGGTTTGATCCTGAGGCTGAGGGATTTGGCCTCTGCTCTGAGGTCATCTTCGCCATCGACAAGCCTGGGCCTCTTGTGGCTTGCCCTGTGCCCTCCCAGCGCCTGAAACGACGAGAACTTTCGCTTGCACGTCTTGCACTCGAATTCTGACGAGGTATCAGCGTTTGTTTGTTGATGGGAGGGTAGGAGGAGGAGACAGTTGGTGAGGTCCAAGCCGTGGCAATCTCTCTGCCTCTTCATGCCTTCAAATGTGTAACTAATTTAAGAGAGTATGGGTTTGTGTGTGTGAGACTGAGAGAATACAAGGAGATGCAATGAGTGAGGAGTTGAGAGATGGAGAGGCATATATATATATATAGAGAGAGGGGGGGGGAAGGGGGTGAGGCAGTGTTTGATTTGACTGGTTTTTTTTTTAAAGTTTGGGAGGGTGTGTCTGCGTTCAAAGTCAAACCATGCCGGTATGTGTAACTTTGGGAAGGACGAGAATGGCCCTGGTGTGGTGGTATTTAGTGTGGACCAGGAGGAAGGAATGATGAGGGCGTGGGGCAGACGCTCCTCCAGGCTGGTGGGGTGGGAGTGGGACCAAAACAAGATTGTTTGTGTGAAGAGGAGAGAGAGTTGACGAGCGAGTGCGAGTCTCCGTGGAAGCTTCGAGGGCTCGAGAGGAGGATGAGGCGGCGGCGGCGACGACAACGACCATATATTGTTGAAGTCATCATCTCCGGTGGTTACGTACATGTGTTTTTGACATGTACTTACCACTGCTGCTAATTGGGGGTGCTTAGCTTGTTTAATCAATCTTGATCAGCAATTCATTCTTTCTTTCCTCTTAATTTCCTTTGCGACGATGCAAGCGTGTGTATTTAAAGCCTGTAACTGCAGTTACATGCATGCATGCATCCATCCATGACGACATGTGAACGGACTTACATGTGGGCGCCCAACCAGGGAAGCCTTCCACCTTCAAATCTCATCGGTTCACCCTCTGTCCATTCTCATTCACCTTCCCCCCGCACCCAAACATGAACGTTGACCACCCTGCTCCTCCTTTTCTGTAAAAAAAAATCGAAACTTCTCTGTTCCATATTTCACAGTGTAACACGCTTTGTGTAAAGTCCAGTACTCATCTCTTTTATATCTATAGGTTCTGTTTCACACGCGTAGACAATGCAACCAGAACAACTTTAAACTTCATCAACTCTACATTTAAATTCAACAACTTTTCAATTTCATCTCTATTCTATATACATTATGCCCATTAAAAATACGATAACCGAAATGTAAATTGTGCGTGGAATATTTAATAACGTGATTCATAAAAAAGTTCCTTCTCTGCCCAATGAATAGAACAATAAGGTATTGGTTTTCATTTACGTTAATGTGAAATCTCTCAACTAATTCATTAACCCCCTTCGATTGAGGTAATTTTAAGATTATAGAGGTGAATTTAACTGAATGCAGTCCCATTTTATTTTTTATGTTCCCGTCTGGTTTTCAGAGCTTCGCCCCGACTAATCCTGACCCGACCCACGTCGTGCACTTGAAAATGGTGGGTGAGTCTTCTAACGGTGGCTACTGTATACACAAGAATTAGAACTCAAAACCTTACTTAAGTTGGAATAAATCGTTTACCAGTTAATCAACTAACCGTTGTATTCAATCCCATTTTAATTTCCGCAATCTAGCCGTGTGGCGCGTTATCTCAAACACGCGGCCCACGCGCTTTCAACGCATGCAGTGAATTAAGGCGGCGGCCCGCAGGAGGAAGAGTTAAACTGCTTGAAGGCTTACACATGAATCACAAAAGCCGAAAAGGGCTTAGCGAAATTACGCGACTTTTATTACTTTGTTCCTGGGATCAATACTTTTTTCTATTTTTTAATATACATCCACAGTCTATTATCCTCGACACGATGATCGGTTGTTTTTTTAGTGAGATTAAGGAAGTTAACTAAAGGTTTCTTGTGATGACGTTATTTTATGTAAGTTGAGATAAAACTTCTCTAACATACTTACCTTATAAATCATAAATCAAGTTGAAAAAATAGCTTCACCACTAATTCAAACAGACACTAAATTACATAAAAATATTTATGGGCCTGTTTAGATTACGGTTGAAGCTACTTTTCTAATATGATTCACAATCTACAAGGTAATTATGTAAAAGGAGTTGTCTCGACCTATGTAAATTTGCTTTTGTAACGCTATAACAAACATGGCCTATTTATATATGAAATTAGATTATATATTAGTTTATGAGTCAGACAAATTAGTTAGGAGAAAAATGATAAACATAAACACTTCAAAAGGATGTATTTAGATTCCTTAATTTTCTTAAAAGAATCAATTAGCTCTTGTAATTAAGACATAATGTATGTAATATTTGGTTATCATTTAAGGCAGTTTTGGTACCATGCAGTAAGTCATTCTGATCATTATTAGTTACTTAACATGTCACCCTTAAACCAGTCAATATTAAAAACATATATACAAACATTCCAAACTAGGGGGGAAGGTCGTCAAGCTTGACACTCATATTCTCAACCATTTTTTTGTTATTTATATCTGGAACAATAATTCATGTTAGTTTTATCATTTAAGACTAAAAAAAAACATTTCGTCCCTGGCAATAATGGAATAATTTCAGAGAGGCTCCAGCGGGGCCATATATTAAACTTGGTCTAAAGGTGGATAATTCCACATGCATGTGAGCCAACCATGTCTGAAAGCACGTCATCAGATTATCCATATTACATATTTTGTATGTTCAAATGAGGATTGGCATAGCTATGGATGAAGTCAATTTATTTGGCTAACAAGCTAAGATCAATTCAGCTGATTCAGATATAGTGTGTGTGTGTGTATATATATACACACATACATACATACTTGTACATACATAACAGACTAGACTCTAGAGAATTTCATGTGCTAGCTGGTGCGTGAGTTTGATTTAGTGAATATCTTACATTTGTCTACGTTTAATATATATTTCGAGTAGCTAATTGGCACATAAAATAAGCAAAAGTCAAGTTGACTAGTAGCAAACATATAGCAGTCTCTTGGATCAAAGAGTTGATGAGTGTGAAACCACGTCACGCATGAATCATCAAATAATTCAAACGTTCATATCTGTATATATATATATATATATTCACATGTGTGTGTCATCATGCATGCGTAATACTTAACACATTATTAGTCTTTGATAATATAAAATTCGAAGAGGACTGTTTATGTTTTAAAGATTAGAGTACTGGCTTAGCTTTGCGTTAATCCCATGTTGTTACTAATAACTTTAAAATTCGATCAGAACGTTCTAGAAAGATTTTCATGTATTCAAACTCGTTCGATCGACGAATGCAAATTAAAGTTCTAGAGGAAGAGGAGGAAGAGTATATTACTTGGAATTAATATTATTTAATGGTAAACGTAGTCAACTAGGCTTTGTCCGGTTTTGAATGAAGTCTGTCTGAAGTCCTCTGTTGATCCCATTGTAATTACAAGAATGCCCCCAAAATCAATTCCTCGGCTGGCTGACGTAATCGCTTTACTCACAATAATACCAAATTTGTTTGCAAGGACACGCAAAAGGAATCAACTTGGCCATTGCCCCATACATTATCACTGCTAATTTAAAAATTCCATTTATTGCTGTGACGTAAGGTATTGCTGCTCATCGCGGCTACAAATTCAACATTTGTAACTTCATATATACACACACACACACACACACACATATATATATATATTCTCCACTCTTTTTTATATACACACAGGACAATATTACTTTGAAGTGCTATTTAAAAAAAAAAGTAAAAACAGATGGGGAAGAGTGAGGAATGGAAGATTTGAGCCATGCAATGTCCACATTTTAGTGTTCGTTTGATTTGTACGTTTAAATTGCACACAAGTTGAGATAAAACTCTTCTCACATATTTATCTAGGAATCTGTAAAATAACTCTTTCAACGAATTCTCAAACACGCACTAAAATTAGGTCCGTCACATAAGTTACAGAGATCAATAATGGCTGACTTGATGGAGCGTATTCATAACGCTGACCTCATTCACATTAATAATATCACTCCCACGCTCACGTTCATTTCTTCACACCTAGTTTATACTTCCTTCCTTTTGATTCCATGTCTTTGTGGTAAAAATTCTAAATAAATACCTCCATGGTTTTGATAACCCAAACCGATCCCCTGATTTTCACTAATGGTAAATTAGTCTAAGAGGACCAATTTAGAATTTGTGAATAAGTTGAATAATTAATTCGTTGTAACCAATTGCCGAAAATTGCTGTGAATTACTTGAGATTGGAATGACTAAAATTTGATATTAATCTTATATACTACTATGCATTAATTTATCAATATGTTTTAGTGGCTTAATAGTTATACGCCTTTTTAAGCAAAAAATTATAGGCTCCAGCTGCTAACACCAATGCTCCGTTGCCTAGCTATACGGTGGCATTTTTTTTTAAAAAAAATTAAGGGTGGTATTATTAATGAAGTGTAAAGTTTACAAATAAAGAATGGGTGCTTTTGGACTATTTTGATAATTTGGAATTGGTGAAACTCAGGTGTTAATTAGGGTTCTGCAAATGATGGAGGTATTTATTTGAAAATTACCGTGTTTTATATTAATGAAAGATTTCTTCATCCATGCGAGTTAATTTGAACAATAATAAATATAGATGGAAGGTGGTAGCTAGAATATATCTTACGTTCAAGTTTTCATTACGTGCATATGGAAGCAGGCAAGGCGAACGATTATAATCACGATTTGATCCCAAAACATCCCCAGGTTATATTGTTTTGTAATGCAACGATTAAAAAATCATACTACGCCCAAACCTCATAAATATTATTTAATGCCCCTGAGCCAATCCACATATTTCGGTCCTTACGGTTCGTTTGGGGGGGGGGGTGGGTTTGGTGACAGCAGTTGTGGTGATACAAGTATTCTTTAATCTTAATGAGGGCTGAACTCTTGTAATAATTTACATATTAATGTGCTACGTACAGAGCAAGTCGAATCGATATTGTGCACAACTAAAATAGCTACGATATAAACAATAATGTCCATATGAAGGACAAAGCACCCTAGTCCTAGTTTTACATGAAAAAGGTATGAAGAATGAAAAGAATGGTCCAAAAGTATAGAAGCTGATCAGCTAGCGATCAGCACAAGGAGAGATTGATGGAAGGAGCCTTGTTTCCGAAAAGCAACTTCAAGTCGTTCTCGAGAGGGGTTAGGTTCAAGTCCATGCACATAACCCTCTTGCTGCTGCTAGATCGTTTGAGAACGGGGACATCGGCTGAGACAAGCTCATTGATGGAGGGAGATGCATCGTTCATGGCTGCCCTGTGCTTTCTCATGTGGCCGCCCAGGGCTTGTCCCAGAGAGAATCGCTGGCCACAAACGGAGCACTCATGCAACGATTTCTCCGGATGAGGCTTCTCCAGCCCTACTACTTGGGAATCAAGCTTGGGCTTCTTGTGGCTGGCTCTGTGACCTCCCAGAGCCTGAAACGACGAGAACTTGCGGTTGCAGGTTTTGCATTCAAATTCCTGAGGTAACGATGACTTGTGAGGCGGGGGTGGTTGAGAGAGAAGCATTAGAGAGATTGCCAGATCCAAGCTCTCTGTGCTTTGGCTTTGTATTTGCCTTTTCATGGAACGAGAGGGGCAATTAGAAGTGTTGAAGAAGAAGAAGAAGAAGAATGTTATGAGATGTGAAACTAGAGAGCGTGAGGATGGGTATATATATGGACTACGGAGACATGGCATGGCGGTTGGGGGACGTAGTGAAGAACTTTGACCGTAATTTTTTATTGTCTTTTCTTAGGCGCGTGGATAAAGATAGCCACCGAGTGAAGGAAGGAACGTGGCCCGCAAGCAGCTTCCTTTACTTCTAGACTTGGGGACAACAAACAGTAGAAAAGTACCAGATTCTATTTTCGAAACATGTATATTTAATATAGAAAGGGTCAAGCAATTTCGTCGGAAGGCTTGCCTTCTGTTCCACAAACATGTAATCTAGGATTCTAGTGGAGAAAATTCAAATAAGAATGAAGAACACGCTACGCTAATACAGATTACCTAAAAGTTTCCTGGGTTCTTGGGAAGAACCCAATCGGCTCATTTTTTACGTTGAAAACAACATTACAGGGAAAAAGCGAGAGGGATGGGCTGGCTCATCAGTTGATGAGCTTCTTCTTTCCCAAGAACCGTTGAGTTAACTCTATCTGCCGATGTCAGAAGTCAATTGACGTCTGCAAAAGGAGTTCGATTTGGAGATGCTACTGTTAGACGCGGAATCTTGGACTCCGCTGCTTGGATCCATTCGGATCTCTTCTCTAAGAAGTTTTCTTCTTCAGCGAGTTGTGTCCTCATCTCCTCAATAGAATCATGGCTGGGCACTGCTATCACTCGTTTCTTTGGCGTTAGACCTGTGTGCTCATCAACCTGTTCCCATACGCAACAGCAAATTTAGCCCATTTTCACAACGTAATATATGCGTAAGCAAAAGGGCATTGCGGAAATTCCATATTACCAAGTAATCATTTTCAAGGCACTTTTCTGCTTGGGTTTGGATGCTTGATATGCTTTTACCGTGCTTATCTTGTATAGAACGGAGCTGCTCCGACCACCGGGTAGTCACAGTATCAATTTCCCTCTTGTTCTCACGGTCCAACACAAGTGAATCTGAAAAAGTGCCCAAGCTTGTTTTTCTCATGAGAGAGTTCATGTGATAATAGTATAACAAGAAGAAAGATGCATAATATTGATGTTACCATTCACGGTTTCTATCAGGGTGTGGGCCCCCACATCACAATCTGAATTCATACATGACGATGCTGACACAAATTCTTGATTCAAAGTGCGGTTCGAGTTTATATTTTCCCTGTCAAATGTATCAAAGCGAAAGTTTAGGAAAATCCAAAGTTGTAGATATCATCATACCAAATCTGCTACACCAGCAAACAGAACTAACTTTACTGTTTTTTCTATCTCTGCAAGATTGTTGTTGTTGAGCTTGTTCAAGGACGTCTGCGCATTTTCCCACTGCTCCCTTGCATGGTGCACTCTCTCTGAGCTGCATATACCATGAAAATTGAGTACAAAGCCATACACAAAAACGACGTAAAAATAAAAAATCTTACCATTGAGATGAATCAAAAGCAATGTGAAAGGACATAGGACAGACTAAATTAATTGGTGCATAATAGCACTTGTCAATATTTTATGCGTATACATAGAACCACGCTATTAAAGAAACATATGCAAGACAGAAAAGAAAGATAATGAGGAGGGAGAAGATAAGGAAGAAATAAAGAACAAAAAAATGAAAACTAAAACTAACCAATCAAGCAGACAATCTTCCATTAACGCTTTAGAATCACTTTGAGAGCTCGATTGTACTGTGAAATGACTTTTTACATTCTCTACATATTTACCAACTTCCTTTGCTGCATCTTCTGAAACTTGTTGCATGCTGTACATCTCAAGCTTTAACCTCTCGGATTCTTTCATGTGTGCGTCTTGCATCTTTCTTGATGCCTCTGAGACCTAAACATAGGTGATTCATCAATAAGAAAATTAAAAATTAAAAAAAGAAATAAAGGAAAAGGGAAAAGAACAATTGTCAGCTCACCGTAGCGGTTCTCTTAGATGTCAAGGCTGTTATTATTGCTGAGATTTTTTCTAAGGCCTGCTCTTCCTCTCTAGCAGCCTCTTCCTGTTTAAGGTGAAAGAAACAAAATTAACAATGAGACTCAGAGCTTGTTTGGATGTGAGGTTGAAAATAGCTTTTACAGATTCTGAGGTAAAACCTAGGTTTTGGAAAATAGCTTTTACAGATTCCGAGGCAAAATCTAGGTTTTGAAAAGTGATTTATGTTTGGGAAGTTATTAGCTTTTACGGATTCCTAGGAAAAAAAGTGGGTAGGAAAGAGAAAGGAAGAAAAAGTAGGAAAAATGAAAGAAGAAAAAGTAGGAAAGAGAAAACCTAGGTTTCAAACTGAAGTTTTGTAACCAAAATAGCTTTCGGAAAAAAAAAATTTGCTTGGACAAAACCTCGGTTTTGAGGTAAAACCTAGGTTTTGAAACCAAACCTAGGTTCTAGAATTGGTTGTCAAACAAGCCTTCAGTCCTACAGGACTTGCGTATGCATTGGGATAAGAAGTTCAAATTTTGTTTACCCTGAACAACTGCTCAAAGTTAGCTAATTGGTTGGTCTTCTCATTTTGAGTTTCTTCAATAATTTTCACCACTCTTGAAGAATGCTGATGAATGTTATCGAAGAAGTTCAAAGTTGCCTCCGAAATCATGTGTGCTGAAGTCAGACTCTGCTTCAATCCCTACATTTTTTGATCAACTTACTTGTTTTAGCAGCAGTTCAATATCATGTCCAAATAACTTTGCCAAAAGACAACACACCCAAAAAGAGAATTCTGGGTATAAATGAAACCTACCTCCTGTTGTTGTTGAATGGAGAATTCTAACAAATGTTTTTGCTCATCAACAGAATTCTGGATGCCGCATATAACATCCTTAGCCTCGAGCACAGCAGTGGTAAGAAACTGAAAAATGGCACAGCATAATCAATCTTGGAATATAAATAATATATTCTTTCGATTTCCAGTGTCCAATTATTGGTAAACTTCAGTACAACAGAACAAAGTCTTGATTTCTTACACTCTCAGCAGCCAATGTCTGTGATGACACTTTAGATTGGATCTGCTCCATATCAGATGAAACTTTTACATGAAATGTGTTAGCTAGCTCCTTCAGGACGCCTATTCCTGAGGTATATATGTCAGTCATTTTCTTGATCCTTATTTCTAATGCTTGAGCTGCCTGCAGAAAATTATTGTCAATCAGATTATTATTTGGGTGAAAAGAACTAAATAATGCGTGAAGCAAATTTTCATCTTTTTTCTTACTTCACTTTTACTTGTAAGATGGGAAATGGCATGGTCTTCCATGCATCTTAGTTGTTCTTGTTGTTGAGAAATTGACACCATGATCGTCTTATGCAGGTTTCCTAATCTCTGGTTCAGTAGAGAACCGAAATTCAAGATTATTTTCTGATTTTCAGCCTCCATCTTGGTTTTCTTATCTGCAAGGATGAAATCCTCCAAAAATTAGACTAAAGCCTAGATCATGTAAAATGTGAATACGAAAAAAATAAAGGGATAAAATTGGCATACCCAACTTTAGGGACAGTGAATCAATATCATTTGATGCATTCTGCAGATCTGTACACAACTCCTTTGCATGCTCAATTAAACAATTTTCTGTTTACTCATGGAAGAATGCAAATCATATATAGTGAGAAATTTAGTATTTAACAGACTCAGTATAAGTTTTGCGTTCTTGAATTCCACCAAGAACTCACCTGATTTCAATAACTTGGAAATTGCATACTCTTTCTCTTTTAGAGTTGACACTACTTGACTGTAATTCTCTTGGAGATCATGCAAAGCACTGCTTGTTTTCTCCAAATTTACCTAGCAGAGTAATTTGATTGAGACCAAATGTTTGTGAGTGATAAAAAACACGAAAGAAAAAGTTCCACTTAATACCTTGCAATCCTTAAGTTCACATTCCAAATCAAGTTTCTGTTCTTGTTCACTTTGGTAGAGCTCCCGGAACTTGTCCACTTCCTGCAAGATATATGGGGAAATGGCTATAACATGTGCGGTGTGCCAATGAAGAAGATAGAGAGAATGTGTAATCATGGCTTCCAAGAATACCTTCTCACTAAGAATGAGGTCATTCTCCAATTGTTCTATCTTCTCATTTCTTGCCTGCAGGTTATAGTGAAATCAAATTATGTAAGCTATGAGCAACCGAATGTAGAGCCAGCGCCAGCCAGCCAGCCATAATTAAATGCTAAACCATCTTCTCTATGAATGATGCATTACAACCTTCAATGAAACTCTCAAGATAAAAAATTAAATGCTGATTCAAATATACTCCTACAATCTGATAATTTTTGGTAGTCAATTTGACTTGTGAGCAGTGTTAATGAGTTCCGTTGTTTAGTACCATAATTTAATTAATAATATGTAGTAAGATAGTTTTAAATTAAAAAAACTTCAATGTTGAAACACAAATTAACTACCTTCTTTTCTGCTTCCTCCCTGGCAAATCTCTCATGAGGAACATATACGCCATTCCTTTCTCTTGCTGCTCGAACATCTGCATTTCATATTCATTTACACAAATTTTATATCATCCTTTTATATCCCAAAAAATTCAGAAAATCTTGGTGAATGATAGACCTTCTTTCATCCTCTCAATTTCCATGTACAAGTCCTTCAGTAGAACAGCCTTTGAAAACTTTTGGTTCGCCTGTTAATCATAAAATAATCTTCCATCATCATGTCGAAGGAAAATAACAGCAGTGAGAAATCCATGAGACCACAACAGGTGAAACTAACCTCTGGCCTATTCTTTATGTTCTTGGCACGACTAGCATAATCCAGTGTACTTAATGTTTCTTCCAAACAATAAGCAGATGGTGAGATAGTAGCTATTATGCATGTTTTTGTTTTACCTCCTAAGGAGTCTCTTAAAATCCTTGTAAGCTTACTGTCCCTGGAACATAAAACAAAATGGCATGAATATTAAGGAACACATCAAGACCAAAATGCATGCATTATGGTTGAATTAGATATTTGGATGAACCTATACGGCACATGAGCGGAATGCTCCACAAGTGCATTTATGACCCGTCCAAGTGTAAGCAAGCTCTTGTTTATCTCCCCTGCTTCTCTTGCACGACCCTGCACACAATTTAAGGAACACATCAAGACCAAAATGCATGCATTATGGTTGAATTAGATATTTGGATGAACCTATACGGCACATGAGCGGAATGCTCCACAAGTGCATTTATGACCCGTCCAAGTGTAAGCAAGCTCTTGTTTATCTCCCCTGCTTCTCTTGCACGACCCTGCACACAATTTAAGGAACACATCAAGACCAAAATGCATGCATTATGGTTGAATTAGATATTTGGATGAACCTATACGGCACATGAGCGGAATGCTCCACAAGTGCATTTATGACCCGTCCAAGTGTAAGCAAGCTCTTGTTTATCTCCCCTGCTTCTCTTGCACGACCCTGCACACAATTTAAGGAACACATCAAGACCAAAATGCATGCATTATGGTTGAATTAGATATTTGGATGAACCTATACGGCACATGAGCGGAATGCTCCACAAGTGCATTTATGACCCGTCCAAGTGTAAGCAAGCTCTTGTTTATCTCCCCTGCTTCTCTTGCACGACCCTGCACACAATT
>JANTPZ010010214.1:0-10352 GCA_025593235.1 Vachellia pachyceras | reverse complement strand
TTTCCTTGTTATCCATCATTATCCAATGCTACTAATGAAGTTTCAAATGGAACATCATCTGCAGCTGGTAATGTGGTCTCAACTTCACCTGGTCAGCAGCAGCCTAAGAAAACATTAGCTGCCATGCTTGTTGAAAGTACAATGAAGCAATCAGTTGCTTCAGTACCTAAGGAAATTGCTGAGTTAACTCGAAGATTTCTGCCTATGTTCAATCCAGTCTTATTTCCACATAAGCCACCTCCACCAGCAGTTGTAAATAGGGTACTGTTCACTGATTCGGAGGATGAGTGAGTTTCACATATTCTCCTTCTGAACCATCTGTATTCAATGCCTTTCTGGTTATGAATATTGATCTTTATTCTGCTTGAAGTTCTTAACTTTTTGGGCTTGAACTTGATGGTGAACCAGTTTTTTGTTTGTTATTTATTAGCTCCATCTTTAATCATACATTTATATACAAGAAGATGAATGTGCTATGATGAATCACTGAAAAACTTTCATTAATGTATATGTTCTTCTTGCTCATCTTTTCTTTGCTAATTTTTTCTTTATTTCCTTTTTATTTTTTTGTATTTTGTTTACCTTTTAAACTATTCTTGCTGTTCCTTATTCTCCTTGGCCAGACCTATTCGCTTGTAATGAAATTCCTTTTTCTGTAGAAAAACAAATAAGGATCTTGCTGTTTTGATTTAGCTTCAGAATTATGATAGCTTATTCTGGTCATAGTGACTGAGCTGTAAGACGACCAACTAATGTTTGTTTCCACATTATTCCTTTATATTTTCTTAGCTGACTTTGATTTTCTGCATTTGCCCCTTGTTGTCACTTCTTTTTATCCTCATGGTTTAGAAGAAGCTCATGGAGTTGACATTTCTTCTCTATGATTTTATTACAGATTACTGGCCTTAGGGTTATTAGAATATAATACAGATTGGAAAGCAATTCAACAACGCTTTCTACCCTGCAAGTCTAAGCATCAGGTGATTGCGACTATGGATTATGCTTTCTAAGAACCTATTGTCACATTTATTGGAGGGAAAGTTGAATCCTATTCATCTTGTTTTACTTTAATGATCTTGTTAGCCAACAGGGGCTCCATCAATTCTGAAAGATATCATGCATTCTGAGCTTCTGTGACTTGCTTTTCTTCCTGGAGATAAATTGTCTGATTTGTGAACATTCTCATCCTATAAAAAAACAGAACCAGTGATGTGTTTGAATCACATTTGTTATTATCGAATTACATGATGTGGTTAAAGAAAATACCCTAACTTATTCTTCATCGAATATTGTAGTTTGCAATCCATGACTCTTAGTGATATGGGAATGACCCAGGGGTGGGATATAATCAAAGTTTAATGGCATTCTCACAAAAGGAAAAGAAAGAAAAATTTTATGTGCATTGCTTGACTGTTTGAAACTGTTTTGTTAAACATATAAATCGTGTTTACAGGATGACATGATATCATTTATTTGCAGATGGATTGATGTTTTTAAAAGTTTCAAAAAGCTGGTTTACATAGTTTTATAATGATGAAATGCTAATTTATGCTCTCTCTTTTTCCAGTGTTTGCTTAGCTCTTGTTTTTAAATGTATTGTTTGTACGAGCAGCTTCATTATAGTGGCAAAACTTTTGTGACTGATCTAATATATGATATGGGGTCATTTGCTTACAGATTTTTGTCAGGCAGAAAAACCGCTGCTCTTCTAAAGCGCCATATAATCCAATAAAGGTGAATTCAAGTGCTTAAATTTTATGATTAATTTGCAATGATGAATGCATTCTTGTTTATAGTGTTGGGCAGTGTTGATGAAAATCCAAAGTTCCGCAAAACATTTTTTTAAGTTATAGTCTTCCCTCTCTCACTCTTTCTCCCCACAAAGACGTAGGGTGTGTTTGGGAAGTCTGTTGGGAGAAAGGAGTTTACAGATTCCGAGGTATTTTGCGGATTTCAAGATGGTTTTATGGATTTCGAGATGATTTTAATGAATTTCGAGATGGTTTTTACAGATTTCAAGATGGTTTTATATTGGAATGTGTGTACTGATTGGGAAACGGTGTTCCCAAACAAGCACGTAAGAATTTATTCCAAAGGTAACTCACTGCTGGACAGTGACAAAATAAACGGAAAATTGACTCAGATTTTCACATTATTCACATGGGGGATGAGCTCTATGAGGCCATCTGACAGGCTTGTCATTACTATTTACCCTATTGAGGATTGCTGCCTAAAAAATTACTTTATAAGGAGCTTGGGGTTTCCAAATTGCTTATCCAAGAGCAATATCCTAGACAACATGTCATTCTAGCATCTTCCTTTGATACTTCTTTGAATCCTATACTATATTAGGTTGTCTAATATGCTGATCATAAGAAATTATGGTGTTGAGCAGTATCAGAATATGTATATTTTTCTTTTAGAAAAAGAAAATGAAGCAATAGTTCATGATGGAACAGGAAAAAGTACACTGTTTATGGATAATATGCTATCCTTACAGGATTTCACATCATTTAATTAAAAGGAGGGGAATCTTTGTTTCGAGTTATTGCACTCTAGCAGACTTCGTATCTGTGTTGTATAGCATGCATGTAATATTGTAATCACAGTAAATAAGTTAACTAATATGAATCTTGATATTGTTGCTTTCCATTTTCATGCAGGCGGTCAGGCGAATGAAAACTTCTCCATTAACTGCAGAGGAGATAGCACGTATTCATGAGGTAGTTTATTGAACAGCAGAAAGGTTCTAAAATCTGATATTTTCTTTGATAGACTGCATAATTACTTGCTAATACATGGCCTAAAACACACAGGGTCTCAAGGTTTATAAATTTGATTGGATGTCAATATGGCAATATCTTGTTCCACATAGGGATCCATCCTTGCTTCCACGTCAGTGGCGTATTGCACTTGGGACTCAAAAGTCGTATAAGCTGGATGCAGCCAAAAAGGAGAAGCGAAGATTGTACGAGTCAAAGAGAAGAAAGTTGAAAGCTGCCGCATTGGAGAGTTGGCAAGCTGTATCTGATAAAGAGGTTTGTTTTTGGGCCTTGCCCATATTTACCATGATTTGTCATGATGCCTCACTTACATTTAGCATCAAGGGGACTGCCTGAATGGCTTATGGTGAATAATTTTTGGGCTGTGTGACAAGATGCTGTCTTGAATTTGCCATTCAAATGCAGCTCATGCAAATGCAACGGCTAAAAATCACTAGAAATTGTTGTTGGTGCTGGAAAATGTGTGCGCATAACATATTGACTTGTGGCTTGATTGGTTTATTTGCTCTTAAAGATGTTTTTAACCCGTGTGCTTAAATTTGCAAACCAAGTTCTCACCTCTGCTGCCAAGTTCATGAATCTATGCAAATTGGGCTGAGCAGGTGGCATTGAATGCTTAATCCGCTGACTGATGATGGATTTACTTTCATAACCTTTTGTGCTTTATTGCAGGGTTGTGAGGATGAAATTGCTGGCACAGAGAATTGGATGGATGATTCAGATGTTGCTTATGTCCATCAGGCATTTTTGGCAGATTGGAGGCCAGAGACATCCATTGCTACTTGTCTTGAACACTCTCCTGCAAATGGCAGAGAACGGAACCTTGTCAATGATGCAATGTCACAAGAGGCTTCTCAAAACTTCAACAGTCAACAAACTCAAACCAGTGTATGTGGAAAAGCTGGACCTAAGATTGGTGATAGGGATACATTTCCTTTTGTATCTAAGCTTCCACAACTTCATATTTCATCTGACGTAAGGAGCAGTCAGCATGGTGCTTCTAGTGCCACGAAGCCTAGAGACCCAGTTTTTGATACGACAACTTCTGGCTCCAAATACCACTATCGGCCATACCGTTATCGGAAAGTAAATAGCTCTCACTTGGTGAAATTAGCACCTGACTTGCCCCCTGTAAATCTCCCTCCATCTGTTCGAGTAGTTTCTCAGACAGCCTTTAAAGGATACCATTGTGGAACATCTAAGACTTACCCTCCTGGAGAGGGTGTTGCTTCTCATAGAAAAGATCATTCCTCTCCAGTTTCACCGGCTGAAAAATGTGGAAGTGTTCATCCAGTTATGAGTACATCACTCACTGCAAAAGATAATGGTACTGCTCCTCAACCTGACAGATCTGGAACTGTGGGGGTTAGATCTTTTGCTGAAAAAGGCCCTAGTAGTGATATTGAGATGCATCCTTTATTGTTTCAAGCCGCTGAAAATATGCCTTATTACCCATTGAAACTTAATTCTGGCATTTCTAGCTCCTTCAGTTTCTTTTCAGGAGCTCAACCACAATTAAATCTTAGTCTTTTCCATCGGCCTCACCAACAAAACCATGCTGGTGGTTCTAATAAATCTTCAAAGTCAAAAGGTTGCACTTCAAGGTCCGGTGGATTTGATTTCCATCCACTTCTGCAGAAATCGAATGACTCGCAACTGCAAACTAGTTTTGATGCCATTCGGACTGAGACAACATTTACTAGTATGCCTGCTGTAGATACATCTTCTAGTATAAATGAAAAGTCCCATGAGCTTGACTTGGATATTCACCTAAGTCATGCATCGGGAAAGGAAAAATCTATTGCAATTAGATACTCGGAAGCAAATGATCCAATGGGGTGTACAATAAATGTGACAAATTGTGGAACTGCAGCAAAACCTTTAGAGACTGGCGTTCCATGCAGTCTGGAGGGTGAAAAGAGCCCTACAGTTAGCAGTAGCATGCCTGTTTCAAGTGCTCATCCCCAATTGCTGGTTTCTCCTAATGATAATATCAGCAGATGTGACTTTGACGATCTTGGTGAAAATTCTCATCCTGGGATTGTGATGGAACAGGAAGAATTAAGTGACTCTGAGGAAGACATTGAAGAACACGTGGAGTTTGAGTGTGAGGAAATGGCTGACTCTGAAGGAGAAAATAGTTCTGGCTGCGAACAACTTATTGGGGCACATGATAAGGTAATTTGTGTATCTTTTTAGTTAGTTGCTAGCATTTGTTTGCGCTGTGATTTTCTTGTTGGGTTCATCGGTGACGATGTTATTTTTATGCTGGAACCTGTGCCAAATTGCAAATGGTTAATTGAGTACATACCTTTCATCAAGAAACTTAATTTAACGAGTACTCCTCACTAAGAACTTTTATTCCATAAATAAATTGATTTAAAATTTTAAGGTCAAATAAAAGAATATTCCAGTGTGCAGCCAAGTAATGTCTTGAGGGCTTGATGACTTGTTGATTACAAGTGCAACCATTCTCCGGTTTATATAAAATCCTCTTGATTTTGTTGTCTCATGCCTTAATAAAGATGTATGTTTGTCAAGCTGTCCGCTGTTTTTCTTTTTCGTTTTTTGGCTGCTTCTTGGATCATCACCATCTTTTGCCCTATGGACCAACTTTAGGATTCTCTTTAACTCAACATCTGTGCTAGTATGTTTAGTCATACGGTTTGCCGTTCATATCACTTTTGAAGAATTTCATATTTTTTTTGTTCGATGCTGAATTGCTGATTTACGTATTCTCAGTCAACTGTTGACTTCTTTTTTTATTATTAAAAAAAGTAACTTTATTACTTTGTTTTTGATAGGAAATCCCAGATTCTGCAGTAGAAAAGATAACGACTGAGAGTTATCTGATGGGAAACTCATCTGAACTCGGGTCCAATTCCAATCCTCAAGCCGAAGATAGTCCCATCAGAGATTATATGTGTGCATCAAAAATGGCTCTGTCTAGTGAGGGAAAGGGCGACAAAAGTAATACTGCGTGGTTGAGCTTGGACTCAAGTTCAGCGGATAATGCTGTGCTCTCAATGACCATGCATGAAGTGGGCAGAATTGGTGAAACCGCGCAAGAATTGGGTAGAGCCAGTGAAGCTCCGAGTTCCCAAAACGTTGACGTGTCTCTCACTGACAACAAAGCAGATGGCGAGGACCGACACACTGTCGACATGGTACAGCAGCTGCAGCTGGGGCCTGTTGTCTTTGCCACACCCAAAAAACCCAGGAAGCATTCTGGTAAAGCAAGATCAAGTTTGAATATAGGATTATCTGTTGAAAGATAATCCTAGATGATTGAATGATGCGCCATCATGACCAGCATAGGTTCTTTTTTCCCATTTGCTGTGCATATTGATCATTTGGGAATCAATTGTCATTTGTAGTTGTGACTATAGCAAGTCATCAGAGCTCAAGTTCTGCTTGCGAAGGGATATGAAAATGATGCTTCGTACTCTTTTTTTTTTAAATTCTTGCAGTCCCCAAGATTTTTTTTTTTTGCCCAAAGCAGTCCCCAAGAATTGACACTTCGCAATATTCCCTTTCTTTGTAAATATGAATTGAGAAACCAGGGGATGTTTAATTTAGGCTTTGCTCATGTTCACTAATCATGTACAGATATTTGTTATGTAGTAACCCCCTTGTTTATGGTTAATTGATTGATTTTATTTCTTATAATAGCTACTTCAAATCTTGAACTCTCGCTGGAATAAGGCTTCTCAGTAATAATTAACAAATGGAAAATTTGCAGTGGGTGGCTCTTGTTTGATACGCACTTATAATGTTAACATTTAGTTTCCTTAAGAATTTATTCCAACCGTCAAAAAAGCCTTTTATTTTGGTAGAAAGGTTTAATGAGATCCAGTCAGGTACTCAAGGTAATCCTTTCCATGGCTAGATAAATTTGTGACCTTAAGATGTGTGACCTTAACTTGATCTTATGTTAGAAGAAGCCAACAGCTGTACCGATTTTCTAAACCGCCAATGCTAACAAATAGATGTGCCTTTGTTTGAAAAAAAAACTTTTTCCAAACAGTGCATGTAAGTTAAGACAAAATGCATCTTGAAATCCGTAAATTCTTCTGGAATTTCGTAAATTCTTTTTGGAAGCTTAAACTCTTTCCTCTCAACAGATTCTCAAACATACATGTTGAAATTGCTATCAATGAATGTTTCTCCCACCGAGAATTGCTCTTTTGCAAAATTGTACCCGGTACTCAATACAAGTTATAGTTGATTCTTGGATGGATTAAATAACTTAAATAAACTGATATACTTAATTTTAAACTAATTTGCCTTAATAATAAAATAATATATATAAATATTTCGGAATCTATATAGTCTAAGCTACATTATTTTAACTTTTTTTAATATATATATCAAGAATCAGTAATCAACGCTGGTCTCTGAGACGGGCAAGAGGTCCGGGCTTATGAAACTTATTGGGATGGTAGAATCGTTGGTTTCTGGTTGGAAGCAGGGACTGACACGGCTTTCTTCCCGCAGATCCTCTCATGGTTTCTGGATCACACGGAGAGAGAGGGAGAGAGTGATAGAGAGAAACGGTAGGGAAGGTGAAGGTTACAAAGGAGAAGGAAGAAGGAAGAAGAAGGATGTGGCGGGAAACAACGGTCTCATGTGCAGAGAGGGGAGTGGATGGAGGCGAAGAATCATTAATATTTTATTCGTCCATGCATTGAAGAAATCGGTCTTTGTGTTAACTCACCAGCTTCAAAGAATATTATTAGAGACATTTGATGTAGAGAGTTGATCAAGGGGAAAATGGAAATACACATACAATGATGTTATAAGTTTTTATTTATTTTTTGGTTGAAGTAATAAATGGCATGCTCCCATGAGAAAAGAACACAAATTTAAATTATGAAAAGTACAATTGTTGAAAAATGAAAGACTTTGGGATCAAAGAGGGGGCAGGAACACCCTTGTCAATTTAAAAAAAAAGAAAAGAAAATTAATCTTTTCGTTTTTCAATTTTTGATTTGGTTGTGAACCAGTTTCTAAGTTTTGTCTCAGTCTAACTCAATCATTAAAATTTTAACTTAATTATAACCCATTCCCTTGGCTGTGATGCACAATTTCTATAATTTTAATCATTTTATAATTTAGTCACTGATATTTTATTATATATATGATATATTTTTTAAAATATATGGATTAAGTTTTAAAATAGTTAAATTATAGGGATTGAGTTGTAGTAAGTCAAAGTTCAAGGATTGAGTTATAATCTAGTCAAAATTTCAGGATTTGAATTATATTGGAGTGTTTGGCAAAGCGATTGAACACCTCAAAAGTATATTCAACAGTGTTTTTTCGTAAAATAAGATAATTTTCTTCACACATTTACCTCATAAATAATAAAAGTATTTCTACACCGTTTTTTTAAAAGGAGCCGTTAAGTTAAAGTTTAACGAGGAAGTTGTAATCCAATATAATTTGAGAGAATAGAGATAGGTTTTAGTAAAAACAAATAAAATAAGAAGGAAGATAAAGATCACCCAAAGGGGGGGGGGGGAATGACGTGGGGGTGGCAGGAGAGGAGGAAGAGGGTACCATTTTTGGGGGAAGTGGGCAGAAGGAAGGATCTGAGCAGTGCCTCTTTATGGTGTGATTTGGTTGGCATTGAAGCGACACCACACAACACAACACTCTCTCTTCCCACTCTTCACTTTATGACACTCACTTTCATTCATTCACATCACAAGTCTTTTCCTTCTCTTCCTACCCTCCTCCCCCATTTAACACCGCACACTCCTCCAAAAGCATCTATATGTGGTTGTTTGCGAGTTTCGTTTTTGAAAGTTAAGGTAAAATCATCTTAAAATTTGTAAAAATTATTTTAAAATTTATAAAAATCATCTTGAAATCCATAAACTCTTTTTATTTAAAGAAACTTTTTCCCTCAACGGAGTTCCCAAATCACACATAAGAGTTTAGGTGAGAGTAGATGTTAATTATCGTTTGTATTTGAAAATCAATCAAAAGAAAAAAGTTTACAAATTTTGAGAAGAATTTACAGTTTAAGAAGAATTACAGATTTCGAAATACTTTTTACAGATTTCAAAATACATTTTATCTTGATTTACGTACACAGTTGAAGAAAGATTTCCTAAACATACACTATGATGGTTACTTTGGATAACCTTAAGATGCACATTTATGAAGCTCTCATGCATTTATTATGATTAGGTCATAATCTTATTTAAAATCATGTTTAGAAAAATGTTTTTTTGTAAAACGAGATAATCACCTTTATATATTCACAAAAACACTCTTCTATTATGCTCTAAACATCTCCCATATAAATTCTATTTTTATTTGGTTGGGTAGACTTGCTCGTTACATTTGGCCCAAAAAAAAAAAAAGACTCGATCGTTACATAGAATATGATCTACGTAAAAAATGAAAGGAAATGTAGTATGATTTTTTTTTATACTAAATCTATGTATCATTATGCTAAAAGCAATTTTATTTGAAACTAAATACATTGTTACCTAAAAAAACATATATTTTAAACCTAAGTGTTAGCTCTATTCTCCGGCCATTGGAGTCTACAGCACATATACCATTAATTGCTTAATTCACGATGCAATTGGAGTCTACAATTCATGTACAGTTGTGTACAGTTTTTTGAGTTTTAACCAGGTATTTTAAAAATACTAATAATTTAGAAACGCTGATAACAAAAAAAAATTAACTTTCTTTTTTGACTTTTGACTTTCTAGAATGTTCCAAAGAAATGATGCAACTATAAGGATATACCTAATGCACTATAAAATACAAACGTACGTTCAATATTATTTTTTGTAAAACGGGATAATCTCCTTTACATATTTGTCACAACTTACATATAAGCATTTCTCTACTGCATTCCTAAACAGACCCATTATCCGTGTATTACATTCAAATGCATAACTAAATCCAAATGTGTCATTACATTAAAAAAAATTAAATATATGAGTATCCGATAGTATTCCATGCATTTTGAATATTGAGAATCACTATAAAATCATAAAAAGGAATATAATTAATAAAATGTCCACTAATAAGTAAGATAAATGTATTGTCATTTATTTCACTGAAATCAATGATTTGCATGCTATTCACTTATTTTCTTAATATCCGCCGGAATATAATTATTGACTAACGATTTTGGTGACTACATTTTTTTTCTTAATATCCGCCGGAATATTCCCTTTAAATATATATATATATATATATATTCCTTCTAAGTTCTAACCCCATTGGAATGTAAATGGTGCATGGGACCTACAGGCTACAACACCAAAAAAGGTGTAGGCAAATGTGTTCCCAATCCCATCCATATCAAACGGACCCTCCTACTGTGTTAAAGAGTACATATGAATTGCCTAAGGCTTTGTTTGGTTGGGGGGAAGGGGATGGAAGGGGAAAAAAATGATTCATTCCCCCATTTGGTATGAAAAATTGGAGGGGAGGGGAGCCAAATTTTAGCTCCCCAATCCCTCCCCTCCCCTCCCCTTCCCTTATTTTGCATCCCTCCAAAATGGGGTTTTTTTGGAGGGATGTAAAATATTATGT
>JANTPZ010010212.1:0-10202 GCA_025593235.1 Vachellia pachyceras | reverse complement strand
TGAAAACTAAGTCAGCTCCTACTAATTGATTCGATATTTATTGGCAACCCTGTATTTATTATTTAAGACTTTTTTTGGATTGATATTTAAAATTAAAACCAAATTCCTAACTAACTTTTATATATAAATGCAATTACCAACTAAGATTCTGTTTAACTGCAAAGGCTAGTTCATCATAACACAGTGACGGATATTCAAGCATCCACTAGAAGATGTTGGAAGATACATGTAATTATAAATAAATAAACAGACGTCAATGGAAGTTGCCAACTTAACATGTACAAATTCTCTAAAATGAAGTTTAATTTTTTTATTGCCATACACATATAAGGGAGAGCACGGAACCCGTAACCTGTGAAAACCGCCCGGACTGTAGTGTTATCTACATATCTTGAAATTCACAATGTATTATACGTGCCTGCTCTCAAATGCAATTTAATCTCTATGAGCAAGCTTACTACCAATCATAATTGTTGGGTGATGTTCAACTCAAAACATTGTGTATTTCAGGATTTGGCATCGGGGAGGAGAATTGGAATCGCTGCTAAGGAATGGGACGGACTCTATTACCTTGAAGGTTTGAGTGCTGAGAACAATGGAGCAAGGAAAGCACTGGTTAGCTCCAACTCTGATAATAAAGATATACGCTTATGGCACACGAGGTTAGGCCATCCCAGTTTTAATTACATGAAGCATGTGTTTCTAAACTTGTTCAATAAATATTCTTCACTATTCCATTGTGAAACTCGTCAATTAGCCAAACAAACCCGATGCTCTTATCCTAAACAACACTACAAACCTATAGCACCATTTACCTTGATCCATAGTGATATACGGGGCCCTGCCAAAATAAAAACTTTAAACCAAGAAAGGTGGTTTGTCACATTCATTGATGATCATACTAGGATTACCTGGGTATACTTGATGAGGGAAAAATCTGAAGTGCTCCAAATATTCAAAAGATTTCATTCCTTTATCCAAACCCAGTTCCGCACTTCTATTAGAGTGTTGAGAAGTGACAATGCCAAAGAATACTTGAGTCGACCCTTTAGAGAGTTCCTTGATCAGCAAGGAATTCATCATCAAACCTCCTGTGTATACATACCCCAACAAAATGGAGTTGCTGAAAGGAAAAATAGGCATCTCTTGGAAGTAACCCGAGCCCTTATGATTGAATGAAATGTTCTAAATGTATTTTGGGGGGGTGCCGTCTTAACAGCTGCCTACCTCATCAATCGGATGCCATCTAGAATCCTCAACTTTAGCACTCCAATTCAATGCCTTCTTGAAACATATCCAAACTGTCCTCTCATATCCGCTATACCCCAGAAAGTGTTTGGATGTGTCGTATTTGTGTATAACCATAATGGGGGAAAATTAAATGCTAGGGCAGGCAAATGTATTTTCTTGGGATACTGTTCTACCCAAAAGGGCTATAGGTGTTATTGTCCTACTACTAGAAAACTTACAGTATCCAAAGACACAGTCTTTTATGAAGATGACGCCTACTACCCCAAATTGCCCATTCAGAGGGAGAACAATGGTGTGGAATGGCTAATTTGGGAACCTGAACATCCCTCAGTATCTGAAATCTCAAACATACCCTTACCAACAAACCAGCCTGAAAATCCCACAGAACTTGAAATCCCAGATATACCCATACCGATAAACCAACCTGAACCTGCAATTCTAACTTCTCCAAACATAACCCAAACTGTGGAACCAGCTTCTCCAAACACAATCCAAACTGTGGAAACTAATGCTGAGATTGACACTGGGGTAGCTGGACAACCTAGTCCCAATGAGATAGCATCGCAGGATCAGGAGGAAGAAAGCAACAATAGAGTTCTGAACATTCTAAGGCAATGCCATGACTCTAACCCGGTGTCAAATTCTGAGGAATCGGGCTGGCCTATTGCACTCAGAAAGGGGGTAAGATCTTGTACTCAGCATCCCATTCAGAGATTTGTCTCATATGACAATTTATCTACTAAAATGCAGAGTTTTGTAGTGAATAGTGCACAGATCAAAGTGCCAGATACATTCGAACAAGCCATGAATGATCCAAACTGGAAACAAGCAGCAAAGGAACAGTTGAAGGCCTTGAAGGAGAATAAAACATGGGAGATCACCACGCTTCCTAAAGGCAAGAAACCAGTAGGATGCAGATGGATCTTCACTCCAAAATTTAATCTAGATGGAAGCATAAACAAATATAAGGCACGGCTAGTTGCAAAAGGGTACACCCAGATACAAGGCATTGATTACCAAGAGACCTTTGTACCAGTGGCGAAGTTCAACACTATCAAAGTTCTCTTATCTATAGCAGCCAACTTCGACTGGCCTCTACATCAGTTGGATGTTAAGAATGCTTTCCTGAATGGAGATTTAGAGGAGGAAGTGTATATGGAAGTCCTAGATAGAGTACTAGCTCCACAGAATGTTGTTTGCAAACTCCACAAATCCCTATACGGCTTGAAGCAATCTCCACGGGTGTGGTTTGATAGATTTGCCAAAGCAGTCAAGAAGTTTGGCTATACTCAAAGGCAGGCAGATCATACACTATTCGTCATGCATGATAATGGCAAGATAACTATTCTGATTGTGTATGTGGATGATATAATTATAACTGGGAATGATGAGTCATCTATCACCCGACTCAAGAATGACTTGGCAAGGGAATTTCAGGTCAAGGACCTAGGACAAATGAGGTAATTCATTGGCATGGAAGTAGCAAGGACCAGGAAAGGGATCAACGTGTCACAACGAAAGTATACGCTTGATCTACTTCAAGAAACAGGGATGCTCGGAGTGAAACCAGATGAGACTCCAATGGAAGAATCATGAAACCTTGAAGTCAAAGCGGAAGGTGTACCTGTAGATTCTGAGAGGTATAGACAATTTGTGGGCAAACTGATATACTTAACTCATACCCGGCCAGATATTAGCCATGCAGTTGGAGTGGTTAGTCAGTTCATGCACCAACCTCAAGAAGAACATATGACTGCTGTTTACAGGATCCTAAGCTATCTCAAACTCAATCTCGGTAGAGGGATTTACTTTGAAAAAGGAAGTTCCAGAAATATAGAGATTTATACTGATGATGATCATCCTCGATCTATGGATAACCGAAGATCAATAACGGGTTATTGCACATATGTCTGTGGCAATCTTGTCACCTAGCGGAGCAAGAAACAGACGGTGGTATCCAGAAGCAGTGCTGAAGCTGAATTAAAAGCTGTAGCTCTTGGGGTATGTGAAGGAATCTGGCTCATCAGACTTCTAAATGAGCTAAGAATTCCATACGAAGGCCCTCTGGACCTCTAGTGTGACAATAAGGCAAGCATAGAGATGACCAAGAACCCAGTTTATCATGATCGAACGAAACATGTGAAAATTGATAGGCACTTCATCAAAGAGAAAGTTGAAGGTGGCATTATCGAATTGGACTATGTACGATCAGCAGACCAAGTTGCAGACATCATGACCAAACCTCTTCCTCGAGTCAAATTTGAAGGACTTAGAAGCAAGCTGGGAATGATAGACATATATTCTCCAGCTTGAGGGGGAGTGTTAGAATTTAGGATTCAAATTTGATTGTTTCCTTATTTTGTTTCCTATAATGTTGCCTAGGATTATGAGAATAATTCTGCATTAATATCTGATTATGCTATCACTGATTTGGCTCCCTTAATTAAGCCTTTCAGCTGCTATATATTGTACCTCTTTTCTTCTCAATAATATACAACAGTGAGAGAGCATTCCACTGAAATAGAAGAAAAGGAAGCCAAAAGTGCTGCTGAGAAGATGCAAGTTTCTCTCTCAACTGGGCTTGAGAAAGTTAAGCAAGAGAAGTTAGAGGCTGAGCAAAAGGTGCTGTCAAATTCTAACTCTAAATTATTATATAGACTGGAAATTTTTACCAGTTGTTCATTGATTCTTAAATCAACTTATACAATAGTAAAGATACTGCCCTCTAGATTCTGCACCAGACTTTAAGGTGATCATGTTACTCCAGACAGATCTTCAATCAACTCGTAAACTGCCTTATGTTAATCATTATTAATTGCTTTTCCCATATTGCTACTTTGGCGTTTTTTATCAGGCGTTTTTCCTGTTTGATTTATGTGATGCTTAATCAACACTAGCTAAAAAGATTGGTTTATTAGGCCCCTTTGGTAATGTCCCAGTGATGTGTTTTGATTTTGGATAATCATTTCTGACTTATGATGGGTAAGGACTCAGAATAAAGCTAAGGATTATAGCATGTGTTCTGATTCTTCTGATTTATTAGTGCGACCAAGTTTTGATAAAGAAAAGCTTCTAGTGTTACCCTGCTTTGAATGGGTTCACTATACTGGGAAAAAATGATCTTGAACTGTGTTTACTATTTTAATTCATGGCCTTTCTGATGTTTGTTATGATCAGTGTGATGGAGAACTATTATCTTCACATTGAGCTTGACATCTGAAATCTGGAGTGAAATAGAACTTAATTTTGAAAACATTGTGTCTGTTACTCATGAATCATGATGGGATCAACTGTTTCTCTCTCTTTTTTATACGAGCTGCCCATTACCCGTTAAAACCCACCCGTATATCTTTAGCCCGTTTAAGAATTGTTAAACGGATTGAGGCACGAGTATAGGCTAGCCCCTACCGTGTAGCTTTAACGGGCGGGCTACGAGCTGGGGTACGGGTTGTCCAGCCTACCCATTGCTCACCCCTAAACATTACATCATTTTATAGAAGACAATTTTATTTTAGGCATTGTATTAAATGTGATTACATCTCTTGATATAAATTTAAATATTGATTCAGAAATAAGTTTAAATTTTGAATTTAACATTTAGAGTTACATCCCTACAATACATTGGTAAATCTATATTTTATATTTATAATTTTCTCTCTAAATTACAGGTCAATGCTGTATTGATTGCACATGGTTTGGTAGTTTTAAACTATGGATAGTTATAATGCACGTGAATAAAAGGGATATTTTGGGGAAACTAACGCATATTTATTACAAATAAATAATTTCACTAATTTTCTTAATATATGCCAATTAGTTATCTAAATCTTAAATACTACCTTTGGTTTTTAATATCTAAATCTTATATACTACTTTCAGTTTTTAATATAAGAGACATTTAACTTTTTTAGAATAGATTAAATAAGTTAATTAACTAACATATTTATTATTTTTCTTCGAGTTAATTTGTGTGACTTATAAACTAATATACAATCAAATAATATACCTAAGTATTTCAGAATTTTTGTTTTAATCAACTGATTTATTTAGCTTTTAAATCTCCCTAAAAAGGTCAATTGACTCTTAAATTAATGATTGGAGGTAGTTCTAAATACATGAGAGAGTGAGCATGTTATTAAGATTTTTTATCAAAATTTAAAAAATATAAAAGAAAAATATTCAATTTGATCCCAAAAGAATTAAACTCGATCGATCAGATTCGTCTCCCTATTCCCTGCTCTGCTAGGGTTTCCTCCCTCCCTTTTGAGGGTTTGTCTCGCGGTGTTGAGTTGAAGCAAGGAATTTGTCGGGCTGTCGACCTCTTCCTCATTCTTGGAGGATCTATTTCTTCTCCGTTGGTGTGTTCCTTATTTGTGTCACAATGGTGGGAATCTCGTAGGTAAGGGTTTCAAAGAGACTATCGGATGGGGGCAAGCAGGGGGTGGTGTCGATGGCCGCTTAGGTGTTCGCGCTTTCTGTTCCGGTGAGACGACCTCCGATAGTGACCTCCGATGGGTGCCTCCAGGGTCTTGGGAGGCGATTTTTGGGAAGAACTACCAAAGACGACTCACGATCCAACTCAATGTAGTTACTACTGGTATGGATGAGGGCCATAGTTTTTTTTGCATTGATTTTGTAGTTCTCTCCAAATTTCTAGTGTCCTCTCTGCAATAAGGCTCGGAGGAGATACAGAATCAACGATTTGAGGCCCAACATCCCTGCAATAAACACACCACCTACTGATACCTCCCCTGCCATAGTGCCCATGTCTGTTGCTTTGGAGAAGCTTACAGCTGATGATGCTGTGTTCGACTCAGAGGGTGGTGGGGGGTTTGGAGCTGTAAAGTCCCGGCTTCCAATTGTTTTTCTTATGCTTCGCAATGGAAATCTGATGGAAGGTTACTGGGTCAATCTGTTGGAAGATTAGGTAGAGTAGGTGTGGAGCAATGGACTTTAGAGAAGAAGATTTTGAATGCTTGGGATCCTGAGGTAAGTGGCTCTTCTAATGCTTATGTTGATTCTCATAGAGCTGATTCGGTCTTAAGGGCTCTGAAGGATAATGAGGTTGATTTTGTTGGTGGATTCACCTTGTTAAGCATCTTGAATTATAGATGTGTTGAAATTAGATGTAGCAAGTTTCTTCTACCATTATAGTGAGACAGGTGCATTTATAGTCTGTTCAGAGCATGTTTTAATCTAATGAATCTTAGTCTTGTTGTCACTGGTATGGCTGATTTGGTGAGGAATAGTTTTAGGCTGAAAAGAATAGGAATGGCAGCTCTTAGTATATTATTAATGGCTGTTGAATGTTTTGCTAAGAAGAGTTTTGTTTGGTTTGAGGTTCTGCCTTTTGGTTGTTGGCTGATGCGTTTGTGGTATGCAAGTAAAGGCCAGGCCGTTTGATGATAAAGTTAGAAACATTATCTCGAGTCTGTTTAATGGGATTGTACATGCTGTTCAACAAGGGCTTGACATGTGCATGTTCAGTGTGATCATTTACACTGTTCTTGTTCTGGCAATTCATGTGCATGTTCAGTGTGTATGGAATCATTATTCGTCTTTGGGCTGGAGTGGTGTTTCTACCATTTTTTACCTGGATGAGTGTGCCTTTCGTTCTATTGCTATGAAATGTGTTCTCCTTGAATTTCTTCCATCAAGGAATTTGGTCAGGAACCATAACTTTGGATGGTTTCCATTAGAAGCATATTTGACGGCTGGGTGGTTCGTCAAAGCTTCATTGGACTGCTCTTCCCTGTTCTATCAGGTTCTTCGAGCACCATCACAGACTCATGCCTTCTTGATTGTTGGCGTTCGAGACTTTTCTTGTTGCTATGTTTTAATTTTAATTGCATGTCTGTTCTTTTGTTTTATTTTGGTTAGGTCTAGTTTTGAGCCCTTTAGTTTGTTTGCTTGGATTGTCTATTTTTAGACTTTGTATTTTCGTTTTTCTTTTCAATATGATGCTTTCCTGTTTTGGCAAAAATAAACTCGATCGATCCCGGTGACATTATTACATATGATGTGAATACAATTACAATATTCAATTAATATTCATATAGTCTTGCATCAATTATGATAATTGGTAAAAGAAATTCAAAGGAAAATGACAAATTAAATGAAACTCATGATTGTTCTATGAAACAAAGGTTTAAATTCGCTATTTCTTACTCGAAATTCGTACTTCTTTATTTTTAATATAAGAGTGGATTGATTTTTGTTGGAGGAATTAATAAAGTTAAATAACTATTTAAAATATTTATATGTATTATTTTTTGCAAACTAATTTTTTTGCCTCATAAGCTAATATATATTGTAATTATATGTATAAATAAATACTTTTAAGTATAATATTTAACTTCTTTAATTTTTTTCAACAAAAGTCAAGGGTTGTGTGTGTATGAAAATTGTTTTCCACTAACACACATGCAAGTTTAACATTACTTTGAAATTTTCAATTTTTAATTAAGAAATAAAAAACATCTTTTTAAAACAAAATTAATAGAATGGATGGCAGGCTGCTGCTAAATTGCAGGCTGCAGCTCTAGCCTCTATCAACTATTAATGTTGTTTCACTACAAATTGCGAAATTATAAATATAAAGACCAATACAGTTAATGAAACTAATAAGAGCATAATAAAAAAAAATAGTCGCTTCATCAACCTAATTAAGAATAAAATAAAATTATGAAGACTTGTATTTTATTTTCCCCCCCTTTCCGTTAGCTAAATGGCTTTGGATATCTGTAGTGTGAGTGAACAAAAGCAGGTGAAAGTGTGACTGACGTAGGAGCTGTAGTGTGTCACTAGTAAAAAATTACCATATACCTGCGGATTTTTCCTGAAAAAAATCCGTAGGTATATTTCCTGTGGATATTAAAATCCGCAGGTAATTACTTGCGGAAAAAAATCCTACCTGCGGATTTTAAATCCACAGGTAAAATTGATTTTTTGAAAAAATAATTACCTCAAAAAAAGATTTATTTTTGATTCAATAGTGATAAATATAGCACAAAACATCTATAACCTCAAAAATATGCAAGTTCTAGTTCTTGTTGTGTTGGATGATGCAAGTGAAATAAACCAACTAGAGAACCTTTGTATAAAACAAGCTTGGCTGGGTCTTGGGTGTAGAGTAATTGTGACAACTAAAAATATGTATGTATTGATGCATTAAAGTTTACTATGATTTAAAAATGGTATTGATCAATATCTTTCCTCATCCTTCACTACAATATTGCATTTTTTGTCTTTCTAGGGAGCTGATTTGGTACAAGTTATACGTCTTCAATCAGCTATGCCATATGAAGCAAATTGGGACCCTGAAGCATTCTCTATGCATGCGTGGCAAAATCTGGAATGTAGGATGAGATCCGTGGCAAAGTTTCACGTCTTTGATGGCTTGTATAAAATTGTTCAATGTTGGTTTCATGTGGGCAAATCTGGATTTGGAGTTTACAAGTATAAACCCATCAGAATTGAAGGCCATTCTGTTATATGTGAAGAAATCTTTCTGCTATGTGAAGAAATCTTTCTTGATACTATTTTCAATGTGGGGTATAGGCATACGTGCATCATTCTCTTTTCATATAATGGTTCTAATGCCGGATTGCTAGTCTTTTTCGTGTTGTGGTTGTAATGCTGGATTGCTAGTAAATTTGTCTAACCAAACATTTAATTTCATACTCCAATCATTGTTGATATTAACTCCAATAATTTTAAATTCAACAATATCCACAGATTGAATGTTTAAATCACAAATATGTTAAGATTGAATGACTATATAGGAGAAGGATGAATATTGAACCTTATTTAGATTTTTTTACTAAATTCAAAAATAATTTTTTTATTTTTTTTTAATTTTCCTGCGGATTTTCCTGCGGATTTTACCTGTGGATTTTCCTGCGGATTTTTTCGCAGGTAATTACCTACGGATTTAAAATCCACAGGAAAATAAATTTCTACGAACCTTATACCTGCGGATCAAAATTCGCAGAAAAATCCTCAGGAATAAGGTATTTTTTTGTAGTGTGTATTGCTATTTACTTTGTAGTAGTAAAATCACAAAGCATCAAAAACTAACATATGTATTTTAATTTTTTGACAAATAATTATTTATTGGTGAATATTTTTTTACCAGCTGGAATTTTTTTCTATTGGATGAACAGTGAAGGTTATGTGTTTGACTTCTAGGCTTCTATAATAGGCAAACATGCTCATTACGAGATATTTCTTAGGACAATTATTAATTTCAAATATTTTGTTTGTATATAGAGGAATATGAATTTTCAAACACATGGTTTATATTTCATTCTGTACTAAAAAGTTGATCATATAACTTCATAATCTTCCCCACGAAAGATCCATATATATACACCAGGGGGGGGAGAGAAGGCGACAGCTCAGGAAAAAAAATTAGGAAACACAAATTGTCGATCAATAATTAGTAACACTAATAATTATGAGATCATGCATGATCCATATTTTATTTTGTTGTAAATATTTTATAATGAATACCCATACCCAACTCCTAGGACTCCTTATATTTAATGTAATAACTTTATAATCTTTCAATGGATAATTTGTAAGGAGCTTCTAAAGGTGGTAAAATGGGTTGGGCCCCCGCCAACAAGTGGCGGGTTCGGGCTGGCAAAAGCCAGCCCGCCAGGTGGCGGGTTGGCTCCAGCCCGCCATGCCAAACCCGCCACCTATTTTTTTATTTTTTAAATTTTAAAAATAATATATTATATATTTTTCTTACATTTTTCATCTCAATATTTTTTCAAAGTATGATAAATAATACTTAATACATTCAAAAATAGTATAGAATTTTTTATTTTTCATATCAACTTTCTATAATATTATATTTAAAATTATAACAACACATTAATATTTGTATTTTTGTTTTAAAACATGAAAAAATGTCATTATTGAAAATTTATTAATAGAAAAAG
>JANTPZ010010206.1:0-10432 GCA_025593235.1 Vachellia pachyceras | reverse complement strand
AAAATAAATCACATAGTACTAATATATACCTAATTTTCTGGAAGTCAGGGGGTGCGGCTGCACCCGCTGCGGACAACGTAGGTCCGCCTATGACTATAGCATAGCATATCCATCTCTGTTTTGAGAGAAAAGACATGCATGAGAACACTTTACAATACAATTATTAATTCCGTATAACTAGATCCACATATTACGACTGGGAAACACAAGAAATGAAACAGACGAAATTACTAGATAGTACACATAACAAATTAAACAGGGCATGTTTGGCTGACGTACGATGAATCATATTCATCAGTTAATTAACTTTGCGGCAATTAGTGCGAATCTGACCACTAGAACCAGTCAAAGGGCTAAGGTTTCCCATCTTGATCATGACACTGGCAAAGTCCTCGAAGAAAGCCGCATAATTAGTGCTGTAGGTTGTGACCTGAGAGTCGGTGGTGCCACCACTGAAGAGCTGTTGGTCCGAATGAAGAAGACCTTTGTTCTTGACGAGGTTCTTGTAATAAGCATTATCGAACAAAACGTTAGTGCTAACGTCAAGTGGAGACAGGTTGTCGTCGCCGCCAAGGCTAGGACAATTGGATTTCACTGATGTTGAGAAGTCTGTGTCAATGGTTGTTTCATTGTATATACGACCTCGGAATAAGAGGCATCTCGCTTGTCCCGTTGTATGAGCTCCTACGCACATGTGCATGCAAAATTTCAGGATCATTATTAGGTTTTCAGCTAATCATAATCATAATAAGCTCCTTGAAAGTTATCTGAATATACCTGAGAGGGTGACCATTTCCTTGGCTGTAAAACCCTTGTTGGAAAAGGATTTGATAAGATCACTGAGATCCATTAATGGAGATGGGATGTCCTGAGTGGCTGCGTCTTTACTGGCTGTGGTTGAGTCTCTTCTGCCTAACTCTACAGTCCATGTTGGCCCTCCCAGCTGAGAAAATATATATAATAGTTATATATTCAGCTTTCTGCAGAAATATCTGAATGATTTATGTGACTGTGAATAAGGCAAGAGTTGAGAGATGAATATAGATATATATATATATATAAACTTACAGAGACAACAGAGTCACGAGCTGCAACGGCTATAATATCAGCACAAGAGATAACTCCAGGACAAGCAGCCTCCAGCTTGGACTTGATGTCGTCGATGACTTCAAAACCTCTCAGAGAATTTGTATTTGCGGCTGCTGTCTTCTCCCCTGTGAAGCTTGACGTGTCATCTAACAGCACTGACGCATCACATCCCTGTAAGTATACAGCATTACAAGTTAATTAGCACAGATTAATGTTGAGAGAGAGAGATTTAGAGAGAGAGGGAGAGATGAAGTGAGCTTGCATTAACGAAGCAGTCATGGAAATGGAGACGAAGCAAAGAAGCTCCCATGCGATGCTCTTTGTGAACTGCGCTGAGGACTGCGGATTTGATGGAGAGAGCTTGGGGGCATGATTTGTCGTAGAAGTTTGAAGTTAACTGAGCTGAGGCTAACCCAAGCACCATCATTAACACACACAACCAAGCTGATCTATAACAATCTGACGAGGTTGCCATTTTCGACTCTTTCTGAAACACCAGCCTTTGATAATGTAACTAATATAATGTTTCTTCGTTTGCAGTACTTGTGAGCAAAACAATAGTCCTCAAGGCTTTATTTATACCGAAGCGATTCGGGCACGCGCGCTCCATATTGGACCTTCTCCACTCATCATACCCATTAAAAAAATATTGTCAAATTATGTACCTTGTGGAAAGTATAAATCTCCATACAAATAATTCCTCACATACAAGCTTAAAGGTTGATCTATTTGGTAAATAATTGGCTCATAACTTATAAGATTATGAGTTCAAATCCTGCTTTCGGAGAGTCTGGAGACATCCTATAACCCTGAAGAGTCTCAGAGACCCAATTCATCAAAATTTTTTTATACGAAAAAAAAAAATTCATCACTCCCATGCCACATTAATTATTTAAAAAAATTGTGAGGAACTAACAAAGGAATGTAATAATCAAAAGATCTTATAGTGAGTAACATGTATTGACAATGTTTAGCGCAGGAAATATCATATACATGTTACTCAATTATGACTTTCTGAGTTATTACACTACTTCTTTGACACCTCACGCTAATTTTACTTTCGCAAAATGATGCCTACACAATGTATATAGGGTAGATACAGTATTTTTCCACGAAGAGCTGCTCAAATTCTCGATCGAATTCTCAATCATCATATCATCAGCAATAAATTTTATGATAAATAATATTTTAGATTACCTTTACATTTTTACTGATCTATCTCTGATCAGGTAACAATCAAATTTAAAATCCATATATACATTGTTACACACACACACACACACATTAAGAAAACACGAGAAGAGAAGGGTGGGATTATTTGCTGTGCGATAAATCAAACTGGTTTGGTACCCATTATTAATATATGCACCAAACGTTTCATAGAATAATGAATTAGAAATCACATGCATTTACATGCATATAATATACATTGCGTAAGCTTCATGCGCTGCTACCGACGTTACTGGGCCATTATTATATATATATATATATATTATACAGACACACCACTTTTGCATTTTTGTCTCTTATGTAACTACTACCCCAATAGAGGTGCCTTTTGCAACGCAATATCCAAAAGAGTTAATAGACAAAGTAAAACACTTCTTTTTTGTTGGCTGGTTAAAGAAGTCAAATTTTGGCAATATTCATATTACAGAGGTTTAGGCATAGCGCTATAAATATACTGCTATATGGTCTATAGCACATGGTAGAATATTGTCTAATGAAAATTTTTTTGGGTGAAAGTGAGATCAACCCTACCCAATATCCGACCCTTTGAGCCGATTAATCCGGGTTCAGGGGAACAGTTCTAGGTGGTTAGGTTTCAGCCACCTCTCAAAGATTCTGCGGGGGATTGAACCGTAATTCGCCCTACCAAGATCAAGCCCAATCAGAATCAGGATACCATTGGTTTGTCTAATGAAATTTAATAGTGTGTATATGTGCATTCCAACTAAGATCGACGTGCGTGTTCAATTTTTTTCTCCCCTTTCCATTACCATTGCCCGGCCATTAAGTTATATTTGCGTTTGGCTACTCTACAAATCTATTTCGGATTATATTTTGTTATAGATGTTTTAAATAAACTATAATATGCAGAGTGTGATCAATGATAAGGTTAGATTCTAAGTTATATGTTACATAAATTGGCTCTATACTTCATTCTATCTGCATGAGGTTACCGTCCTTTTCTTTTCTTCCTTTTTCAGGGAAATTCATGACGATTTGCGTTTATACTAAAATTGAATATTCAATTTAGACAAATCGAATATCCTTGCTCATAATTAATATCACTATTTTTAATTTGTTATCATTTTCAAGCATATAAAAAATAATAAAGAAGGGGGGGTCGATCGAGAATGATTATATATATAAAGAATTGTGGCAATAGGAAATTTGGAGTGTGAACAAGTAATAAAAGAGAATCAAACCAAGTCAACCACATGTAACGTTGGAGCCAAGTTCTGCAAATTCACCAAACTTGAGAACATTCTTATCGGTGTCTGTTTCAACCACTAGCAGCAAAACTGTCCACATCGATCACAAAATGATAATAATACAGTGAGTCTCCCCAAATTCTAACGGTATATTTATAGTCTAAAAGTTTCATATTAATCCACTTATTGTGGGGGGGGGGGGGAAGCAAAAGCAAAGAGACAAATTAAATAATTGTATGTCCATAATAGTAGTAGTAGTAGTAATTAAGGAACACCTAATCAAATCCCATGCGTCACCAAAAAGTATATTTGAACATCAAAAGCGAATGTAACACGGACCTACCATATTACACCGGCTCATGTTGTGCCCGTTTAGAAACGCGGTAGAGAAGTACTTTTACGTAAGTCGAGATAAATATGTGAAGGAGATTATCTCGTTTTCCAGAAAAACACTGTTAAAAGTACATTTGGCTTTTCCAAACGCTTCAACAAACAAGTTCATTTTAATGTAATGCAAAAGGAGACAAGATTAGTGGTTTGAAATTGAAATTTTGGGGTTAGTTGAAAGTTGGAAAATTTGCAAGCAAAGGCATATTGGGGGCTTCAATTAATATGCTAAACTACCTACCATCCCTTGACTATATGTAGCCAATATCTCACTACTCTCAACTACGCCCATCCCTATATATATATATATATATAACCTGCTTTTATTATTTTCACCCTTTGAATGTTTTTGAATCTCTTCACAATAATGCATTTGCGTTTCTTTTTTGTTTGTGTTTATCCTGAAATATTTTTGTGATCCTATTTCTTAATCACGTATTTAAGGATTAGCTTTTGACTTTCATTGTTTCTGCATGAGATTAAATGATTTCAAGATCATCATTGTTTGTATCATCCTCTTATCTCTAGTAATTGGGCCACTTCAGTTAATTATTTGACTCCTGCATTACAATTTTTTTTAAAAAAAAGGAGTTAGTAATGAACTAGTCATAACTTGTGCAATGCGTTCTGTTCAGATTCTTTATTCAAAATTTTTAATTTGATCTTCAATTTAAAATCCTAATAATTGATTTTGATGTGTAATGGACACCTTTGTATAATACATGCTTATATTTGATGACTACATATTGTAAAAATATTCGAGTTTGAGATTTTATGTGATGCGCGAAAAATTAGATTGTTTTAGTTACAGATTGATTCAATGGACGCTGTGTTCCAAGCTTGTGTGAATGTCTTCTATAACTGATAATAAAATATTTTAAAAATCATCTTAAAACATCACGTATAAAACTTCAAATTAAGAGAACACAAATGCATGCAATTTAGAAGATTCGTTTCTGACAGAATAAGATATTGCAATTTAGGCTAATAAAATATCGTGAAACAGCTTGACCTTTTTACTCACTAGGCCTTGTGCTTAAAAAGACTATAGCGAAACATTAGAATTCTCTAAAATGGTTAACAAGTTAGCTTCGTTCCATCCACTGCATCATCAAGATGATTTTCTTCTCTTTCTGATTTTTGCATAATCTACAATAATGATTGCATTCAAAATTACAATATGAAATTTGCTTTATAACAAAATAATCTTATCAGTTCGAGCCAAAAGATTTCTTCAAAGACCATAACAGTCACCGATCATAAATTTTTCAATTAGAAAAATGAAAATAGTAACTGATAAATGTCAAGCATAAACTAAACACATGCTCAGCTAGACTTTTAGCCACGCTAAAAAGCATTAGGGAGACGGGAAAAATAACTTTTTGCTATGCGAAACAACAGAAGTTGAAAGAACCGTCACAATTTTATGGCTGCCTGGGACTTCAATTTCTAACACAGCACTCATCTCTTCTCTATGAATCACATTATTCGTTTCTTCTCTCTATCACTAAACAAAATTGCAAAGAAAAATTGGCCACATGGAACGGCCTTGCTGCCTCTCTAGTATGCCTAATCAAGAACCCTTTTATTTTATTTATTACAACACTTAGAACACAAACTTTTCCTCCTCCACACTAGCATCAGGCAATCTATCTCCCATCTCTCGAAGGGCAGAGGCTGTGGAATCATTTATTCCCAGCAGATACTGCAAGCGAGACAATTTTTCAGGAGGTGGATCTTTCTTAAGGTATATCGTGTACAAATCAGCGAGCTCCTCGGGCACTTCCCATGAGAGTGGCCGTGCGGGTACTGCTTTGTCACAAGCTAGCAAGTCATTGAGTGAGGCAACCTGCAGATAATCAGTGAGAAATTATACCTAACCATCCGCAGACACATTTGAAACTTGAAGAAAATGTGACAGTAAACACTTACCACTCCTTCACGGTTTCTCTGTCTTAATAGTGCCACTGCCTGAATGAGTGAGTTTGATAATCTGCTTTCAGCAAGTTCGCGAACTACCTGTCTTGCTTTCTCTTTATTAATGTTGAGATCAGATGGGATTTTTTCATACACTTCCTCCTCATCAAACTCCCCAGTTCCTGATGAGAAAATATCATCCACAGTTTTTTTGAAGAGGGTTTCTCTCAAGTTCTCTGACACCATGCTGTCTAGATTGACACTGGCTTCTTTAAGCTCCCTAATCTGCTTTATGCTGAGCCTTCCTTGTGTTACTGCAGTTTCTATGGCAGCTGCCATTTTTGTGGTGGTTATACTCTTGATTACCTTCTGGGCAAATTCTGCAGGCAATCCTACTTGCTTCTGCAAATCATTAAGCTGCTCCACCCTGGCCTTGGTCAACTGTCCATCAGCCAAGATTACCTCAGCTTGTTGCCTAAAAGCTTGCTCAGCTAGACTCTGATGTACTTCTACAATTTCTTTACCACTCAAACCCAGGATCCCACCGAGCTGATTTAAAAAGACATACTCTGAATCATCCTTCTTTGTAGTTATCTGAGCACCAAATGGAATCCTCTTCACCTCACCAGTTAGACAGAAAAGCAAGTACGTCTTATAAAGGTCAGTTCGGTCTCTTTCTGGAAGGTCGTCTTTAAGGGTTATTTCAGTCTGACCAGGCTTCCCCATCTTCGCAGTAAGTTCTTTGTTTGGTTTTATTTTCTTAAGTGTCTGGAGGGATTCCCATTCTTCCCATTCTTCATCTTCTTCAGTTTGTGCCACTTCCTGCTCAACAGGTTCTTCATTTGATTCATCAGTTGATGTGTCAGCAGACTCCCCTTTGATGTCCTCCACCAACTCAGTCACAACCAAGGAATTGAATGCTATCATCTTCTTGAGTTCTTTTGCAGACTCTGTACGGCTTCCAGCTGCTCGTGCACGTTTGATATAATTGATAAATATCTTCCTCACCTGTACCATCATCATAAAACAGAATAGCAGGACACTTAAGTCTAATTCAAAATTAAATTAATGGCCATCAAATTCCTGACAAATGGATACTAACTGCCTTGCTTGCAATTGACATTGCAGTTTCCCTAGTTAATCGCAAGCCATGCGCTGCTTTTCTCACTGATTTCTTGATATCAGCATCATATCCATCAACCCCTGATGCAATTGCTTCCTTGACAACCTAGGGACCAAAACATATGGAAAAGTAACCAACCGGAAAGACATGTCCAGCACAAATTGAAAAATAACATGATTATGCAAACGTGAGTGGATACATGTCAAAAAGGTTAAAAAAGGCAAAACCAAACGAATTCAAAGTCCAGACTGAATATTTTCAAGCACGCCACAAATCCAAAACCACACAGCATGCTCACAATGCTAAAACAGACTCTATCATGAGAAGGAGCTATGACAATATGTTCGGCTAGCAATCAGATATAAATTCCACGAAATCAATTCAGCGTATTTCTTGGATCTTGATCTCCATGCTAGTATTCAATGAGTGCGTCATCATCACAATGCCCACAAGAAAATCTCTCAGGGACAAGGGTCCTTTTGTGCCTAAATCCCCTCGAGTCTACCTAAGAGATTGATCTCTCGGGTAGACAAATCACAGATGAGATAGTCATATTGCTGAATAGTTAACGTAGATTGGACTTTTACATAGCAGGACATAGATGTTCTTTTACAAATATGAACATTAACCAAGCAAAAGAAAAGGAAGAAGGAAACATCATTACCTTTTCAAACAAACTTCCACAGATATCTGAGTGTGCAGCTTCAACAGTCTGTTGAGGTATACAAAGCATCACACGCAACCTCAACAAGGCAGAGACATCCTCCTCACTGAGCTCTCCACCAGCCACACATTGCTGAAGCTTTTGCCGGTAAATTTCTTAAAACAAAAAAAAAATTATTGTTAGATCCTGATAAAATAAAGTGACAGCAACAAAAGAAAATAACCACTTTATGCCAAAGCTTGACCTTGACCTTCACAACAAATAATAATTACTAGTTTACTACACTCGACAATATCCTGTTTCCAAGCCTATGAAGGAAATTAAAGAGGAAAACTGACTGAATGATGCTGTTTGTCTTTATGTTTCTTTTGATGATATTTTCTAGCTGTTTCAGTGTTCTGGCTGCTGAAGAACAGGCAAATCTGTGTGTTTTATGAACTATGCTGTGCATGGAGGAGCATTTGGATTCCCAAACGCACGTTCAACAGTATTTTTCTGTAAAACGAGATAATCTCCTTCACATATTTACCTCAACTTGCGTAAAAGTACTTCTCTAACGCGTTTCCAAACAGGCCCTATAACTGTTTCCCATGAAAAATAGTAACAACACTCGTGCTGTTATTTGGTTCCAACATCAAGGTCCATAATTCTTTTCATATTATCAATAATTAATTTATTGAGTGTGATATCACAACTTAATATCTCCCTCACAACAATTAGGCCAAATTTGCTAGTTATATATATATATATATATATCACAAGCATATATAATATTTTTCATAACGCAGTCATATCGTAAAATACCAGATAGCTAGACTATGACTACTACAAGTATTCAAGAAAATCTACCTTCATGAATTTCACTGGCCTTTTGCGGATCAAAGTGCAATTCATCACAAAGATTTTGAAGGAACGTTGCTTTGCTATCAGCCATTTCTAAATCACCACCTGAAACAGCCTGGGCAAGTCGTTTACGATATACCTTTGATGTAACATCAAGTGTAATGGCCTCTGCTTCACGTTTGCCCAGACCAAATATATTTCTTAACTGATTTAATGAAGTAACCTGAAACAAAAGATAGAGGGATATGTTAAAACAGAAACTTTAAGGAAGGATATGCCCATTTAATATAGGTCAAGGTTTAGAGTTTTTATCAATAACAAAAGCATCACCTAATCATAAAGAGCAACGTTTTTTCATAGCACTTCAAAATGTTGAAGAAAAATTATTCAATCAAATAACTTTGGAATGTAACAGTACAATTTGCCCAAATTCAATTTCCAGAGATCATTTATAAGGAGAATACAAAAACGGAAGTCCATGTTTTATATGTGAATGCAGTGATCATTTACCTTGTTGTCTTCCATACGACCACAAGACAAGGCATCTGTAACATATGCTCTATAAAGGAGTTTCAAGTCCTCGATTTTTTTGTCATTGTCATACTCCCCACCTATGCCAAAGATCCATAAAAGCTAATATCAAGAATTTAGGTTCAAAGCTTAGAAGGAGAAAAGGCAACAAAAAATAGATAGTTATGAAGCTTACCAATTAATGAAACTGGACCTACACCACGGGCAAAGCGATCAACATCTGGATGATTCTTTAATGAGATAAGTAAATCATTGAATGCCAGTATTTTATCAAGTTCCTCCACCGCCTGACCAACTCCAGGACTAGACAACTCAAAATTGTTTAGAAGGTGAAAATTCCACATTTTCAAATTGCTTACATCAGCAACAATAAAAGCCAAGAACAAAACAATACCAAATTCACTATTTTGTGAGAATTTGTACTTTTGGGGATCAGCATAATATTCAAGCTCAGTCATTGAAGTTAGGAAATCCAACAACATTGCTCTCTAAAGAACATGATTATGATAAGAACAATTATTTTTTAATGAAGAAGCAATCTTACACTGCTCTTGTGCGGGATTTAAGTATGCTAATAGCCTCTGAAATATTCTCCTCAACCAATTTCCTCATACGCTCCTTAAGCAAGCTCTCCGCAAGCTTCAAAGGAAAAAAAAACAATCCCCTTGTTTAATAGCAGTAGAATATGCCACCACAACAAACGTATTAGCAGTAAAAGAAAAGTTGCATAGCTGAAAATTTTAAGTTTGAAAGGCACCTCATCAGAAAGGTGATATAAAAGTTGTGATTCTCTGATTGCAACAAGTTGTTCTGCATCAATATCTGCCAAGAATTTATTGTTTAGAAAACCATGTAATAAACTCCCACAAGTCAGATGGATTTACTCTGTTAAAATTATAATAAATAAAAATTCTCAAGTATGATGCTTTGCTAAGAAACAAATTAAAAGTGAACCAAAGTAGCTTCCTACTATATTGGCATGAGTGTTAAGCATATTTTAGTAAATAAATACATTGTGCCAGCTCAACATGAGGATTAAGAGTAAAATGCTCAAGACTTTTCATTGCATTAATGATTATTAAAGGCATAGATACATCACATAATACCTCTTCCAATTGATTTCAGCTTGGAAGCATACAATCTCTGGGCATTATCACGAATAGCTACCTCAACCTAAAGCATAGAGTATTAACAGATCATCATCAGAAGAAAAAGAGATCGTCAAGATGACAAAAGAAAAATGAGGATGCACAAATCAGAACAAATGAGATCATATGCATGACAAACAGAACAGAAAAATACAATTCACACTGAAAAAAGTCCCTTCTCTTTAAAGCGCATGAAGATATACAGTGGTCTCATCACATTAATAAGCTAGTTGCACATTACACAAGGCAGCCAGATATGACAAGCTAATTATACCTGGGAATCAGTGACCTT
>JANTPZ010010205.1:0-13719 GCA_025593235.1 Vachellia pachyceras | reverse complement strand
CTATACCTGAGAGACCAAAGAAGAGAGCAACATCGCCAGCTTTGCCCATATTGCAGCCAGAATGAAGGGAGAGGATTTGACGCTTAGGCATGAGATAATGCATGACACTGAAAAGGCCCTTCTTCATCTCCCCGGCATACTGAGTGCCGAGGATGACCATTTCCCTCCTAGCAAGATTAAGGTCTATGCTAGTGGAGGATGTCATGTAGTGAGTGTATCGATTGCACGGGAACTGTCCGGCATTGTATATAGTAAAGTCTGGAGTACCGAATTCCTCCAGCTCTTCCGGAGTGGGTCGGATGCACCTGCCACCCCACCCAGTTATCCATTTTTACACACTCAACCAACACACACGCACATTTCTCTCAACCTCTCATATTCCTCCACTCAAAGCAGGCATGTATATATATGCTATATGAGATCATATAATATGAACGATGAGGACACTTATCTGGCGGCCTTATACTTATCTGAAAGATCAAGCAAAAACAGTTTATGATTCTTATTATTTACTTACATGTTGTGCATAAACAATGAATGGTAAGCTCTGGCAGAGACTATCCTGACTTTGATTCTATTCTCCGAGTCCCAGTTCAGGAATTGATCATTGATAAAGACCTGCAAATCGAGAATTATACATCATCATCCATGGAACTAGATTGATTGGAAAGGAATCTTCCTAGGAAAACATATTCCTCTCATGACATCACAGCTTGGTATTTACAGTTCTTTGTCGTAGTGTAGGTGAAATCCTTGAACGGCTGCATGTTTATTCCAATACTGCTAATCTATTCATAATTAGACTGCTCTGTGGACTTAATATTCCATAGGCATATGTCCTTGATAATTTTGCTGGGGATATGACCTATGCAGAAGTACAAGGCACCGCCTACGAAAGCGATGCCACTTAATAATTGACACGTCATGTCACTACTCCCAAGAGGGGAGGGATGTTTCGCCAACTTGGGCAAATGAACAATACAGGCACCATCCCCACGTCACCATCGTAAAAAAGCAAAATATACTGAAAAATTATATTTAGATCAGCGATATCGAATTAATTACTAATGTCTCAAAAGATTATTAATAACAAGTTGATGAGCACCTCTGACAAGTGGAGCAGTTACCATTAACAACCTCTTAGGACTTTAGAGTAATTAATTTGTAGAGCAGGATTTTAAAATAATTCTCCTAAATATATTTCATAATTGTCAGACAAGCGCCATGCGAAGAGAGAGTGGGAAGGAGAGAGCACCTTATCTAACGAGTTGAGGTAATCGACAGCTCTTTCTCTGTTTACCAAGAAAGTATGCTCGTCCATCTCAATGTTCGGGGAGCCCCTGTAAAGAACATAATACGCAGACGATGCTCAATATCAAAACGTAGGAAAATAAAAGTCTGTTTAAACATCACACGAAAACTTAGGTTTTACCCTAAAATTTAGATTTTATGTAAGTATTCACGTTTTTTCTGAAAACCTAATTTTTGTTATAGAACCTAAGTTTTCCCTATAACTCTTTAAAAACCAATAATTTTCTAAACATAATTACCTTTTAAAATTCAGGTTTTATCTTAAACATATAAAATGTAAATTTTACCTTAAAATCTATAAAAACTATTTTTATAAAATCTATTTTCCAGATACTAACTCTTAAAAAGTTATTTATTCCAAACAAACTTTAATAGAAAAAAGCATGGGGAGAACTAAATTACTTACTTGCCCCACCAAAGCTCAGCCTCAGTATCATCATCTTTCACGACACGTTTATCTCTGGGAGATCGTCCCGTCTTTGCACCGGAAAGTGTTCCCAAGGCTCCCGTTGAAGTGATGAAAGACCCTTTCTCATACTTAATCGCCTGCTCGTACAGTTCTGCCACAACCCCGAGATTAAAATTGTCAAATTATGTTACGTACCTCACAATAAATAAAAATATAATTGAACATAACAGTCATACGTATTATACGAGCATTTTATTCCAGATTATGACGTGTCATTAGGTATCTCGACTTGTACGGTTACGAAACTAATGCGAAGATTATACAAATACTTCCATGAATCAAGGCGATTATTACTTTATTCATGAGTTGTTATTACGCTGACTAATTCCCCCTGTTCAAAACTCCAAACAGACCCCATATGTGAGGGTGATGCTGAACTCATTTTCGTACGCTATATGTACTTAATAATAGCGTAACCAACGAAAGAACTGAAAGGAGGGGGAAGCAGACAAAGTGGACCGCAAGATATATACATGCAACGCCCAAAGATATGATTTTTCAGGGAATATAAAAAAGCGATACCAGCTGGGGAGAGGTTGTAGAGAACATGCGTAAATTTCAAGGAACTGTCGCTGACGCTGATGGTGGGTGCGACAATGTGGTGCGATACATGAGCCACCGCAATGCCCTCCGATTTCCTCGCTGGGTCTCCTCTCACCACCTTCGGCCCAGTTCCCCTCGTCAGCGAAGCCAAAGAAGCACTGTTTCATGTTTCAACATCCACAACACAAGAAAAGATTAGTTACCTTTCCCAAGGATAAAGATATCCAATATTTTTTTTGGTCTCAAGATATTTCGTATAGTTGTTTTTTCCTCCATAAATTGGTATTTTGCATCTGTATGGAGAAGCATAAACCGCGTTAAGGGGCCCCAGTTTTATCACCGAGAGATCATACAAGCATAAATCCTCTGGGAGGGTGGGAAATGCGCAAAGCTTAGCTTGGTTAAAAAAAAAATCCGACTCAGTTTAATGGGAAAGATCCGGATTACAGCAATGGCGCGTCTGCAAGAGGTTCGTGTTTTTTTTTTTTTTTTGCCCTTTGCTACAGGCCCGTCATCTTTGAAGTCCGTCAAGATTCAAGATCGTCACCGGGGAGGTGGTTTTGTATTTTTTACATTTTTCTCAGTTATGTTATATCTCGAGTCGGGTCCCACGGACATTGTACCTTCTCCCTTTTCTTATTATTAATTATAATTTAGCGGCAACGGTGAATACCTGATGGATTGAAGCTGCTGTTTCTGGCGCTCTTCATCGGACATAACGGCGAAGGTAGCCTGACCGGTTTTGATGGGAGTGGTGGGAGCGGACCTCTTTCTCTGGAGCGAGTGAAGCTCATCAATGGTCTGAGCCTTCACCGTAGGAGCACTGTCATCGTGGCAGACCCCGCTATGCTTCTTGTGCGTCTGAATCTTGGTCAGCCCGTTGCGTGCGGTCGCCGCGTTACCATTTCCAATGCCATTCTCGGCCATCTTCGTCTCCCCTGTAAACAAGAATCCGTGTTCAAACACAGCCCCAAGAGAATTAATCACGCAACAAAATAGCAAAAGAATCACAAGGCTTAAAAAAACCTGAAAGGAATAGAGAGAGCCTGTTGATTTGGAGGAGGTAATGAGGAAGGGGGAGATGATGAATCAGAGAGAGGAAGTGGGTTGTGAGATGAAATGGACGAGCAGAGGAGGTTGAACAGAGGAATGGGCAAGGACGAGTGGGTGATGCAAATGCAGGGGGTGGAGTTGTCCTTTTAAAGGGTTCAGTGGGGAGCAGCTCTTAACCAGGGTCAATATTTAACCATACTTGGTTAAATTTTATCCCCCCTCAAGCTCCGTGTAATGATAATCATGGGTTTATTTTCATAAGTACATTTAACAGTGTTTTTCTGTAAAACGAGACAATCTCCTCCATATATTTACCTCGGCTTATGTGAATAAGCACTTATAAGTGGCTTATGGCAATTTGCCAAACAGCCTCAAAATCATCCTCAACTTGAATTCTCTGCTCCTCATCCCCACCGGATCTAATCCTGTTCTCCAATTCCAATGAATCACATATTGTGCACGTCAGCAAATCACTTCCCTAACCGTACATGTCAACGAAGATAAAAAATATTTTGAAATCCGTAAATTATTTTTGAATTTCATAAATTCTTTTTGAAATCTTTAAATTCCTTTTTTCCAACGGATTCTCAAACAAACGCAGTGTATGTTTGAAAATCTATTGGAAGAAAAGAGTTTAGGAATTTCGAGATGATTTTACGGATTTCAATATGTTTTTATCTTGATTTACGTGTATCATTAAAAAAATTTCTAAATATGCATACATTATGTTAACGTTAAGGTGTTTGTATTGACACTTATTTTATCAATAATTTTACAAAATTTAAAGTAAATATATGAGATATTATTTATTTTTATTTAACTAAAAATATTTTTTTAATTAATTATGTGTGTTTGACAAACATCAGTTTATAACCAGTTTTTTACTGTTTACTTTGCTTCTCTTAAACTTTTTTTTTTGTTTTGATAAAATTTCCATGCTTAATACCAAAAACAAAGGTCCGGTCAATATTAAATATATTGAGATGAAAAATTATTAACAGATCATGCTATTTTTAGACTCCGAATAACAGAACTCCCTTGCCAAATTTGCTTAAAAATCTATCTTGATATATCAATTACGAATGAGACACTACACAAAAAGAAATAAGCAAACCATTCATTCAATCTTAATACGATATCTAATTAGGAAATTAAGCTTAGTTACAAATGTAAGGCTTATTTTTAAATAGATTCCAAAATTTCAACTAAATTTTATAGTGAAGATATAAAAGGTGTTAAGTTTTTTGCTATAAAAAAAAAATACCCCTCAAATCCATATTAAATAATCGCTTTTAACCCGTTTATATCTTCAGAGGAATGAAAAACAAGTTATTAAATACATTACAAGTTGATAAAATTTTTAAAATATTCACATATTAAAAACTTGTTACCCCTCTTATCTCTTCTTATCTCTTAAGCAGAAATTAAACAAATAAGAATAAGATTGAAAGATGTTGTGAGTAACTGATAGAGAGGCAAGAATATTGAATGGGAGAGTATGTAAAATTAAATGTGCGTAGAAAATAATACTAAACATTTGGTTTAACTGATAAAAAGGTTGCACCCTTTAACCATTGGATTCAAGTTTGAATTCTAAAACTGCAACAATAATGTTAAATGCTTAATGGTAAAGGTTTACATGCTTTAAGATTCAGCCAAGCTGGATGCAAATTTAGTCTAACCCAACCAAGCAGAGAAGTATGTGTAGAAAGTGGATGGGATGGAAATAAATGAAAAGATTGTGGAAAGGGTCGATGGGAATTGGGCGACGGCGCCTGGTGGCCACGAAAGAGAGAGAGTTAAGGGAGGGTGGGGCCCACTCCAAGTCCTATGGGTGTGCGCCTTCATTTACCTATCACTTTTTTCTTTGCTTTTTTTTTTTAAAGCATTCAGAATCAAATGATTTTATGAATTTAGAGGTAAGCATGTAAGATGAGTTTTATCTCAATTTATATATAATATTATTTAACTTTGTTGTTTGATCCCTCAGGAATATCACCGCCTCCAACCCAAACACCCCCATTGAATAAATGGACTAATGTTTGTATCAAATATAGACTATAGCCCTATACTTTCTTATTTTTATTGATGGCTAAAATAGATATCGTTTCTTAATTTTGTTTTGATTAAAATGCGAATCTAATCTTTTAAATTTATATTAAATTTTAATTTAATATCTTTATTTTAAAAATATACACTTTTGATCATTTTATCTTAACATCGCTAACTTCTTTTAATGAAAAATATAGACTTATCAAATTTAAACAATGATTCTTCATAGAGGTGGTAAAACGGGCTAGCCCGCGGGTTGGCGGGCTGGCGCGGGCCAGCCCGCGGGTTAGTTTTCTGTTGGCGGGCTCGGGAATCCCAACCCGAGCCCGCCAAAAAATACTTTTTTATTTTTTTTATTTATAAAATTAATATTTTTTAAATTTTTACCCAATTTTTTTCTATAAGATTGTATAATTTCATGTTTCTTTTTCAAATCCTATCAATAAGTGTTCAATAATTTCTTTAAAATAGCATTTAATATTACTTTTTCCTTTGTAAAAAATATTGGGATCGAAAAAAATCAAATAAAATACATATAAAATAATTTTTAAAAAAAAAAGTAAAAGGGCGGGTTAGGCGGGCTGGCCCGCCAACCCGCGGGCTAGGCGGGGCGGGTTGACACAACCCGCCCCCCTAGCGGGCTGGCTTTTAGCCAGCGGTTGGCGGGTTGGGCCCGCGGGCCCAACCCGTTTTACCACCTCTAATTCTTCATATTAAACAATAATGGTAGAACATGATTAATTTAAAATATAAAAATTATTGTATTAAATTATTACAATTTGAACATATTTTATCTAAGTGTTTATCTACAAAATAACAGTTTTAAATTCACAAGTCAACATTTTCCGAGATTGAAAGTGTTCTTATAAAACCAAATAGGATAAAATGAGACGTAATGCAAATATAAAGAATCAACTGTATGACTTAACCTCCTTTATTTATTTTAGATGAAAGATCAAATTGCATCCCTCGAATGATGTTTTTTTTTGGGGGGTTTTGGCCATGCTTTTTAAAAGTGTACACATCCATAATCCAACAACCTAAAAATAGAAGTAGAAAAAGGCGAAGAGGGGGCGAAGGATCGATCTTCGGTCAACGCGTGAACAGCATCCACGTCAGCCGCTTCATGCGTCGGCAAATGCCAAAAGGGTAAGGAGCCTGGCCTCCAACTAAGTTTTACGTCATGCGCAACAAATAAAATAGAAAAGAGAATCAGGCCGGTGTTAATTTTCTTGAATAAAAGAAAACTCCCCCTGTATCCCGAATCTTTTTAGATTCAGACTAATCTAGGGTCATCCCATGAAGGACTTTTCAGGGTTTGAGCTCAAGACCTGACGGGTACGCGACGTCTTACCTTCTCCTTGTCAACCAGTTGGATCAACCCTCCTGGGCCCATGCCGATGTTAATTACCATCACATGCGGTGTAGAAGATTGACCACTAATTGAGCCGTTTAAAAATACTGTCGAGAAGTTAAGATAAATGTGTGAAGGAGATCAGTGGCGGAACCATATTTGAGTGAGGGTGGGCAAATGCCCCCACTCAATTTTTAGTCTACATGTAAATACCCATTATATTTTGATTATGCACATACTAATTTTAAAAATTGAACCCACTCAAATTATCTATATTAGTAAATTTGTTGTAATTTGTTTGAAAATAAAAAAATTTGCCCCACTACTCTAAGATCTCGGCTCTGTCATCGGAGGAGATTATCTTGTTTTACTGAAAAACATTGTTGAACATACTTTTGACTTTTCCATATTAAGAAAAATAGTTAATTTATTTGCAGGAGTAGGTTATTCCTATCTGTTGCCCCCAGCCTTCACATTTTACCCATTCCCTTACAGGTCGGTGAACACCTTCCATATTATTATGCATGCTTACCGTCTCTTTCCCATAAAAAACAAATAAACAGAGATAAATGTTATTAGGATGGGATCAAATTGGTTGACTCAGCTGAAAACCCCCCATTTGTTTATTCAATTAAATGGATTCCGTTTACGGTTGATTTGATACTCTTAATTACCAAAATTCTCTGGTCTATCTAAGCTGACTCAATCACTACGATCAATATATTTATTTGGAAATTATTATTAAAACTTATCCTCTCCTCCTCGTGTCTTCAACTTAAATGGAAATGGTAATTGGGCTCCTTACGAAAAATCACGAATAAGATCGCATTAAATCACTATTAGCTTACACCTCCTAATCCAAACGGATCCATAACCCATAGTTTTGGTTTGGTGGGAATATTTCTGAAAGTTCAATGTTGAGGGGCGATGGACTAGCTAGATTCCCTGAGATAATTGATATACCCACAAGAATGATGAAAAACGCTTAGAATCAAAATTCCCAATTACAAAACAGTCCCTTTATACGTAGCAAATACCAGCCCTTGTAGGTTTTATTTTTAAGCGCAGTCTTCTCACATTTAAACTTCGAAAATACAATTTTTGATTTCGCAAATACAAAAAATTATAGCATATCAATTTAAAGGAGTATATTATTATTATCCTTATTTATTATATCTATGATCTTTTTATAAAAACAATAAGTAAAGAATTTTTATCATGTTTTAAAAATTTAAAAAAACAGTAAAAATTATTACTTGAAAATTGATGTAGCAAGCCATACTATTTATAATGATAAATTAATAACGATTCAGAATATGTTATCTATAAAAAAATTTATTGTAAAGATTAATTAATACTCATTTATCAATTTTAACTTATAATATCAAACCGTACGTGCCATGGTAATGGACACATTGCCAGAACAGAAGAGGTCATTAATTGAGAGTGAGAGAAGAAGTCCTTAAAGTTAAAGAGAGCATGGTCATGAGTCGTACGTGGAAATCACGGAAGCACTTGGGCGACTTCTTCACGGACATCGAAAAAACAAAGTCGTCCAAATTGACTTTTACTCCACGGTACGGTTTCTTAGAAAAAGCTTATTGCTATCTCCCTCTGTTTTTTAATTACATAGACAAACTAAGCTGGGGTAAAGAGTATAAATAACACTAAGAACTACACCCTATCATCGACATTTGGTCAATCACAAGGTATTCCCTGCAATTTTGTGGTACATCCAGAATAGTGTATGTTTGTGAGCTTCTCGCGCTAAGATGTCAATGCACCTCAAAACGTTCCTGCTGCTGTGACGTAGCTCCACATTCCAGTTGTCATACAGCAGATTACGGGTTACTTCTATCTCGTGGTGAAGATGGTAATCAGGTCCACTATCCTTCAACAGAATATTGACTGCTTCCAATGAATATGAGAAAACTTGAACGTCCCTAAACTTCAGCGTTTGTCATACCTCAAGCCCATTTTGGATTGCCAATATCTCTGCCCCTGTGATCGTCGCACTTCCGAGTTTTCTCTGAAACCCTATAATCCAATGCCCATGCTCATCTCTAATGAGCCATCTACAAGCAACCTAGTTTGAGCTTCGGACTGAGACATCAACATCCAATCTAACTGATCCAGCAGGCAGTGGCCTCCAGTACGTCTCTCCACTAGTGTTCCCTTGGAAAATTTGGTTAGAAAACTGTTCACATGATGCATCTTCCATTATATTAAACATGAATCAGTGGAAGATCTCCTTTGTTGATGCACCACTGGACTCGAACAGCTGACTACATCCATTCTTTCAAATTATCCAACAAACCATGTCAAATATTTTTGCCCATGTCCACTACAAAAGCTCTCCTTCCCTGGTTGATGCTTGACATTCCATGTAAGCTTATTGCTATCTACTAGCATGCAAGCCTAAAATATTCATGTTTATTTTAAATCATGAAAAATCATTTAGAAGAAGTTAATTCAAGGCTAAAGTATACTTTTAGTCCTTTATGTTTGCGTCATATTTCACTTTAGTTCTTTAAGTTTAAAAAGTGCACTTTCAGTCCCTCAAACTTAACGCCGTTAGTTTTATTAACGAAAATTGATGACTCATCAAACTTAATACTGTTGTTTCAAATTTTTTTTATTTTACACAATTTAAAATATTAAATTTGTTATATTATTAAATTAAAATGTGAGCATGCTTTGTCAATGTTTTATTGCACAGTAATCAATTAAATTTGATGAGTCAGCAATTTTCATTAAGTGAAACTAACGGCGTTAAGTTTGAAGTACTGAAAATGCACTTTTTAAATTTAAATGATTATAGTGAAACCTGACTCAAACATAAAGAAGTAAAAGCTTATTTTAACCTTAATTCAAATATTGTTGAGCTCTTATTCTCTTAATTGTGTTATCCCAGGATATACTCCCACAAAAGTTGCGCTTTTGTCTTACCTGAATCACACTGACCGGGTGATGCTTAGCTGGGTCTCACGGGGTTCGCAATTAAATTCGAGTGATTTAGCTAAAAGATGGATCATCACTTAACTTAAAGATAAGTCTCCCGGATTAAAAAACAATTGATAAGTTATTTATCAATAAAATATTGTTTTTTAATTTTACAACTCTCCATCTAACGTGGCATTATTTTTTTGGGTGATAATCTAACAAAAGTCTCAAAAAATATGTCATAATTAATGAAAAAGAAAAACACTAGCAGAGTCTCGAAAAATAAAATTTAATCACTAAAAATATTTCATAATAAAAAAGCAGCATAAAATAAGAAGTTTTAATGTAAGAAATCACAGTGGATACATGTTGCTCACCCTTACCTCCCTTTTTCTTGAGACGTCTTCATGATTATCTTTACGAAAAAATTGAACCAGTCAATGGTGAGAATTGGATTAAAAATGATGACACGATACCCATCGCTTATGAGCTGATGAGCAGTAAGGATTGGTGGCACTTACAATTTAGAGAGAGGGTTTGATCTTTCGTCACAAAACCTGAAGAAGCGTTGGATTGTGGCGGGTCAATTGGTTTAGGGTGCCCCAACCCTGGCATAAAATTCTTCAACCAGAAAGAGAAGGGATGATGAAATGACAGGGGAAGGAGAATAAAATGTCAAAATGAGACGTAACATAGCCGGAAAAAGTGTGAGATTACAATGCAATGTGGTGTGATTATTTTGATGAAGCAGGAAAGAATTTGAAGCTCAGTGCTGTGCCTGTTCACGCACCTTATAAATATAAATAGTTCGATCAACAAGTTCCCCCACAATTACTACAGTAACCCATATATATATTTCCAGTTCAGGCTCAAAAGTTTCAATTAATCTCCCTGACCCACTCTTCACGTGAATTCATGCATATATCTCCATCAAAGATGCAAGCTTTGACTAATATGCTTAGTTTCTCAAGCCCATAGATTGATGTAAAGAATCCCACAGATGAATTCATTGGGCAATATAATATAATAGTCGTACAGTAATAATTAAGTATTCATCTTGAATCACTCATCACCATTACGCATATTTATATACATCCTGCTACACCTTTTTCCACAAAATCTTGAAGCACTAGCTTGGTGCATATATTTATTTATACATATATATACCTCTCTAGCTTTTTGAGGAAGAGAAGAGAAAAGACATATTAACAACTAAAGGCAAGAGAAGCAGACTAGGGGAGGGATTATGTGGTAGAGGCCGAGGCTGGTGACGTTTCCACTTTATCTTATCCCCCTACACTTTTAGACATGCATGTCTAAAAGCATCCATTTAATTTACACTCTTAAACCTCACATTAACATTCTTTATTCATTTTTCCATTAAACTTCAAAATTCCATTTACACACGCACGCACGCACGCACTACTCAGAATGAGCAAGCAATATAAGGTTGATAGTGTGCGTTAGTCGATCGGTTAGTGATGATCCTATGAAACACCTTCCCAGTGAAATTGGGAAAAAAGATGAGAAAATGGATGTAGCACACTCACTTTTATGGATATCGAGTGAGACTCGCTACCTTGTTTCTATCGAGAATTTAGGTTTGTAGATGATTCAAATAAATAATGCAATACAGCGGATCTAAAGTATTTTTAGAGAGATCGATAAAGTTTAAAAGAGATAAGAATTTCATAAGGGAAATAAGTGGTAACTCATAATTTGGAAGTTTCATTGGCCAAATGTCCTGATAGGTTTTGTATATGCAAAAAAGTGTTAGTATTTTGCAAAAAATTTGTGCACAGGAAGTATCCGAACCCAAATTCAAATTTTTCTCATGAATAAAGGATGTTCCTTGAGGATAAATAAATAGTTTGTCTGCCAAATATCTTGAAGCAACTTGACTCTTTATAGTTTAACCGATCGATTATAAAAAATAATTCTTACGGGTAAAATTTTGAAACCTAGAATTTAACCAATCGATTTCCCTCTCTACTAATCATTCTACCTTTCTACATACTAGTCTCACACAAGTGGGCAAGCTTCTCACTCCAAAAGCTACTTCGATCAGGACCTAATCTTCATGCATGCAAAGTTTCATAATCTAGTTATGGCCTCCAGGCTCCAGGGTAAGTGTGGCCAGCGTTTGGTTTTATGTGGGGGAGGTCATAACCTTTTATTGGAGGCATAAATAAATGATTTTGAGGAATGAAAAGGATCATATGGTGTGAGGCACTGAGTTCCAAACTTGGAGGAATCTTTGGCATTTTCCCATTAAAGTTGGCATCGTTTTCTGTAGCCCATTCCTCATTCCTCACATCCTAATAACTCAAATAATTCAATTTTGTTCTATTATCACCATAAAGGATCCTGCTTCTGAGATGGCCATGCAATTCAATCGCCTGGAGACATAAAGCGAATTTAATGTATCTTATTCAGCCATAATTCCATATGTATATATACCATCTCTACTATGTATATATACCATCTCTACTATGATATAAACCCCCACTGATCTTTTACAGGGAAATTAATGAAGATGGATAAACCGTTTTTGTATATTTTGAAATATTTATGCGCATCACTTGATTACGTATTAATTTTAAGTAAGTCAAATTAATTTTTTTAAAAAATTGAATAAATATATAAATTTATCTAACTCTGTTGAATTCCTCAACATGTAATTAAATGGGGCTTGTATTGAGCACATATTTTTAAAATTCAGCTGATATGAAACGTTCAATCCAATGGGTAACTCATGAATGTACAAGTAATCTGGGGATTCGTTTAATTTGGTGCTATGTGTGTACATATGACATACTATGAAGAGGCCAGGAAGTTTCCTGCTTGACTATAGAGGAATATTATTGAACATGGTCATCTCTTTTTTTTTCGATTGCCCGCCCGGTTCACCGGAGCTTCGCTCCGACTACGTCTGAACCCGACCCGCGTCGCGCACCTGGCATGGTGGGTGAGTCTCCCAACGGTGGCTGCTGTATACACAAGGCTCGAACCCGAGACCTTGCTTAAGCTGGAACAAGCCGCTTACCACTTGATCCAACCAGTCGTTGGTAACATGGTCATCTCTTGAAGCAAGAGATCACCTCATAACTTAAATCGTGGGCTTTGAATAATTCCTGTCTTAGTTTCAAATTAAAAACAGAATTCAAATCATTTTCGTTAAATTTTCCTGGAATTAAGGCATAGTGAGAGGGAAGCTTGAAAATCAATCTTTAATTGTTGTGGCCTTATCGTGTCTAGGTGGTGCGTGCTTGGCAGTGGGAACGATAATATTAACAAATATGTAAAAAAAAATGGCGTTGAACATATTTTCAAAACTACTGTGGGAGATAATTGATTAATTAAAATAGCTCAAACATCTCTTTTAATTCAACAAGTGGCCAGCAATAGTCGTTGGTGAACAGAAAATGAAAATTGGTTCCACAAAGGTGGGATTTCTTCGTGGTTTTATGTCGATTTTTTTCCTTTTCCTTTCAAATGCATATTAATTAAAGTTATACGTCAATAGCAACAAATTCATTGGGTAATGGAAGCAAGCAGGCGTGCTTCACAAAGAAACCTCATTGGGTAGATTACAGGTTGACTCTAAATTTGCAATCCTCACTTCATTTGGAAACGCGGTACATTGAAATTTTTTTATGTAAACGGAGATAAATATGTGAAGGATGTTATCTCGTTTTGCAAAAAAATATTGTTGATCGTATGTTTGGCTCTCCAAACGCTGAGCCAAACAGGGCTACCCATCAAACAACTGTGTCTCTCGAGTTATACTTGCAGTGAAATATTGTCGTGTTCATTTTCAGTTCCTTTTCACCTTTTTTTTATTACAAAATTTTAGGAAAGGGGTTGGGCTCACCCACGATTCAACGGAGGCAATTCAAGAAACTAGATCTCTCCAAACAGTTCAACTTTTTCCCTTTCATAAGCTCATTGGGTTAGATTTAAGCCCAATTGAGTAACTCTCTTGTGAAAAGCC
>JANTPZ010010200.1:0-10846 GCA_025593235.1 Vachellia pachyceras | reverse complement strand
TGAATACCCAACGCTCCTACTGAGGAAAATCACCACTCACCTTATTATTGATATCTCGTAATTGCGTTTTCAAAGCTTCTGAACTCTCTACCCACTTAGGATTATCACTGCATTTATTTATCCAAGCCTTTTTCAATGCTGCCCTCCATTCAGATATATTAGATCTTATTTCTTTGTTAAGCTCAACCCACTCCGGTGCACAACCATTTTTTGATAGGATTCTGTATAAGGTATCTTCAGCTGGATCTGCATGAGGATTCGTGTCTAGCTTAAGGGGTTTGCCTTTCCCTGGCAAGTTTTCGAATTGGCCTTCTTCCATGGAATGCCATATTCTTTGCTCCACAACGTTGATGATATCAGTTTCTGATCTGTCAAATAATTAAAGAAGGTTTAGGCAGAAGATATGGAGAAAGTATTCCAAAATGGTCTATCATACAATTTCAACACAGCTTGCTTTATAGCATACGAAAGAGCTCCCAGTTGTTCCTCCTCTTCTTCGTCTCTGTTATTATATTGTTATCTATTGAATGCAGAAATAGAATGCATGAACACGAAAAAAAACCTTTAAACATCAACAACTAAAAGGAATCCATGAAAAGAAATCCAAAAGAAAAGCACGACGCAGCAAAACAGCGTACTTTTACTTGGTCTTGCATGAAACTAGAGAGTCCAACTACTTCTCACAAGCCTCAAGCTACCCCTTTTTCTCTTCATTTATACAAGTTAACATCCAAAATGGGAAAGAAAATGAAATGAAACACTAATTAAAAATGAAGTATAATCGGGAACCTAGAATTACATGAATACACAAGCTCGTAGTCCAATGAAATTTAAAGATGATAGAGTAAAACAGTCAATTCAACGAGTAGAAATAACCAGAAATGCAACATTTTTAATCAGCCAAGGCATTCTGTGTTCAAGTTCAATACATAAATGGTAAAGCCACAAACCTACGAACGAGAAAGTACCAAACCCTATCTAGTACGAGGAAGAATGAATAAAACTGCAAAGAAACTGATAACGAAATAAGAATTAACCTTGTAATTAGACAAAATCAAACCAATCAACTTCCCTTCAAACCATCATCTCTAGAATAATTATACTTTAAAAACAGGTCATTCTACTACAACAGGGCAATAACCATATATTACCTGACATTGTTGCGCTGACCTCGAAGTTCAGAAGGTAGTTTGCGATCGTTTACGGCGTCAATGACAGCTGAAAGACGATCAACAAGCTTCTTCACCAACTTCGGAGATTTTTCAGATGATGACGACGGGGGCGAAGGCGACGCGGAGGAAGAGGAAAAAGAAGAAGCGCATCTATGACCGCATCGAGAAGGTACCGCCACTACTATTACATGAGAGGTATCCACCACCGCCAACCGCTGCAACAGAGAGCGCAATTTAACTGATCTACGAAGGCAGGTCGCCATATTCGACTCGCTTCCAGTTCCAGGGATCTCGGGTCCTCCGTTCTGTTGGGTAATAAAAAAATAAAAAGAAAGAAAAATCTTTCCATCCAGAAATCTTTCGGCACGCTTCTCGATAACAGGTTTGGCGGCTAATTCTACGTCCACGTGGACAGTGAGGAACGGCGCCATTTTCACCGTCACGCCTCGAACACGAACAGGGGCCTTTCTTTCTTTTTTCTTTTTAAATGCCTCGACCCCATCCCTATAATTTCTTCCACTTCATCGTCTCTAGCATCAGCCTGGGTCTCATACCATTGGTCATTAACTTCATGAATATCTTGTATGAGTGGGGTAACGGAACTTGTAGCTGCTGGGCCAGGAGGATTCTGTAAGGCTGCAGTAAATTGTTCTTCTAGCGAAGTTGAAACTCTATTAGAATTATTTAGTTAGTTGCCATTCTGTCCAACAACTTTTTTTTATACAAGAAGAGAGCATAAAAGATCAAAATACAATAATTACACTAAAAGGGAATTGATCCTAATAAATCATTTGATGACAAAGTCCGTAGGTGATTTGGGCATGAGTAGTAGGCTGAAGAGAAGGAAATAGCCTCTTTTGCAAGAGCATCTGTCAAACGGTTAGACTCTCTTAGCACATATTGTATAATAACATTCCACTCCCTTTGAATGAGACTCTTGACGTCAGCAAACAGCAACCCTGTGTTAGAAACAAAACAATTCGAGTTAAGTATGTCAACCAGTAATTCAATATCGGATTCAATGATAACTTCCCTGCAACCAAAGTCGAAGGCTAACATGAGGGTTACATTGCCCCAAGGTCTTAGCAAATCTCATGATAAATTTTTTTTGATACAGAAAAGAGAGCCCGAAGCTCAAAAGGCAAAGAAAACACTAAGTGAAGGGATATAAACTCAAAAGATCCTTGGAACACATCTCCTAAAGGTGGAGAGAGTAAGAGTAGTAGACTCTAGAAAAAGATATAACCTCCTTAGCTAGCGCATCAGCTATCCAGTTCTGCTCCCTAGGCACATACTGAATTTTGCTCTCTAGACGCATACTCAATAATAAATCTCATGATAACTTGAAACTGAGCGGAGCTGCTTGCCTCTCCTCTATTATGATTGTCAAGCTGATTAAAATCCAAAGGACCCTGTGAGAAAGCAGGCCCAAGCACCAAATGGTGTGACCTAGCTGATAGCTTCTTTTAAAATGGAGGAGATATTACTTTGGGCCTGGGCTGCTAGTCCGCTTCTTATTTGGGCTTATCATTTGTGGAAAGCCCAAAGTCACTTCTTTGTCATAATTACTAGCTTTCCTTCCTTTTACTCCGTTCTGCATCATTTCCACTTTATCATTTGTGAGGCGTGGGGTACTGGCTTCTTCCTCCTTCAGCCATTCATGCAGTTGCTCTTAAAAATCCTTGCAAAAATCCTCTTCTCTACCAAGAAGTTTAGATTTGTAAGAGATTGTGTTTCCCGGATACTCTGTCTGAGGTTGTTGTTTCTGACCACCCATACTTGTACCTTTCTGATCTGCTTCTGGTACCCTGTTAGTTGTGTTCCCTCCTGCTTGTCCATCCTCCATTTGCGATGTCTTGCTTGACTGTATCATTGTGAATCTTCTTACTTGTTCGATTCAGAAGATCTTTCTCTTCCATGGTTTGTTCACTTTTTTCTTCCAGCACTATACCTTCCTTGATCGAGTCACTCTGATGCACACCCTCTCTCTCTTTTCCTTTCTCTCTCTAGCAGTCATTGTCTCCATATACTTTTGACGGAGATCAAATTTCCAATAACGGAAACACGCATAACAAAATATCGATCATTTTAAGAACAAAGACATTTATGGACACTGGAAATGCAGGGTACGGAGATAATAGACGTCTCTGGAATGAAACATTCAATGACCTAATGTGCAAGGATGAACCGTTCATTTTATGTCCTCATCAAACCATAAGATGATATTACAATTTCTGCGTTCTGGGAAAAATAATAAATGCAAAAAGCAAGGAGAACGGAAACAAGTAAATGGATAAATAATCAGAATCAGCCTCGAAAGAGAAAACAATATTAGGGGTTGTTTGAATACCCCTTGGAGAACGGGTACAGATTCTGAAAGTAAATATGTGAGAGAAATTTTGTCTCGATAAATGTAGGAATGGATTTTGGTTAAATAAGCCTTTAGTGATGGGGAGGTTGTTGGGCGTCATCAGAGTAAGAAGTGTCAGGTTTATCACATATTGGAGTGGTAAAGAAGAAGGGTTGGAGCACAAATTTGACGAGATCGTGATTGATGGAAGTGGGATTTGTGAGCTTGAGGCCATACCTTCCACGACCAAAATCAGTGAGATTGTTGCACGCAGGGTCAGGGGACGACACTAATCTCACAGAGCAAAGCTTGGCATCCAACTTTTTGCCGTACAAATACGTTTTCATGGTCAAATCCAAGCATTTCAGCGACACTTTACTTCCTGCGTATTATTAAGTGAAAATCAACGAGGAAGGGATTGGATCATTGAGATGTTCAGAGATACATAAACATGTTGTGGCATAAAGTGAGGTGCCTTTGATTGGGTCGGATCCATGGACCCATTCGTTCCAGCCCAGGGAGCAGTCCTGGCACAGTACTTCGCCAGCAGCTTCTTCTAATGCAGAGACTATGGCAGTGGTGTAATTCGCTGATACTAATAATGCTGAAATCAATGCCCCTGCGATGTCATCTTGTCTCCCTCCCTCCCTAAGCACACGAGGATAGTTGATTTAGCCATTGAAGCAGTGGGTTTATATATATATATATATATGTAGGACTCTTGTTTGAGTTAGGAATGGACGTGGCAGAGCACTACTGTTTTGCCTCTGACGTTCAATCCATTGCCCAATTCTTCATTGCCTTGCCCATGTTAACATTGTGGTTGTTTGGTGAAGCTTATATACTTCCAAAAAATATATTCAACAGTGTTTTTCTGTAAAACGAGATAATCTCATATATATATATATATATATTTACCTTGATTTACGTAAAAGTACTTCTCCACTATATTCACAAACGGGCTTATTTATAGTTGCATAGTTTTCGGCAAATAAAAAAAGAAGTTGCATAGTCTATAGTTAAATAATGTTAGATAGGAATCTGTGATCCTATAGAAGCACCAAAATTCACTCAAGTTATTTTTTTTTTGAGACAAATCTCTCAAATTGATCCTCTCAAGTTTTGTGAATAGACATTTCTTTTCTTCTTCAATAAAAAAGGGAAACCGTGAATGCTTTAATTACCTCAACTTGTAAACGAAAGAAGGAATTGTTTTCCCGGATGAACAGAATCCAAGTTAAATGCCGCTCCCATGAGGAATATTCCATTCTTGGCCTTTTGTTTTTCAGCACAAATCATACAAGTAATTAAGGAGAAATTTACTGGGAGGTCCCAAATAAGGAACTTATTTAATAAATGATCACAATTTTAAAAATATTTATTAAAATGTCCCATTGATAACATGAGGTGTTGTCAATAAAGCATATGATGTTGTTAATGCATAAGACCTCATGTTGTCAATAGGACCTTTTGATAAATATTTTTAAAATTGGGACCATTCATTAAATAAGTTTCTTATTTGAAACCTCCCAATAAATTTTCCGTATTTAAGTCTCTGTTATTCACTTTTATTTAATTTATATTATCAATAACACTGGAAAAACAAAGTTAGCCAATCACCCTGAAGATCCCATGAATAGATTATTACTCAGATTTAAAAATTTAAAAAAGATTGTTTAATATTATTGATTTAATTTCATATTTAATATTATAGATTTGATTTAATTATTTAATTTTTTTGTTATTAATCTCTAGATGATATTTATAAAGAACAACTTAACTCTTTTACTTTACTTTATACATTTCTGTCTCGTTCTCCTCCTTTTCTATTCGTTCTCACCCTCCGCTTCACCGGCATCACACCCGTATCATCTTTCTGCTAAGAACAATGAGGCTTTTAGACAAGAACTTGGCACTGAACCAGCCGGGAACGGTCAAAATCATCCCAGAAGAACCTGAAGACTTATGGGTGGTTTACAACCTCATCGCCAACGGAGACGTCGTCACCGCCGATACGACTCGCAAAGTTCACCTCGAGTCCACCAAGAGCATCGCCTCGCGTGTCAAACTCACCATCCCCGTCAAAGTCACGTCCTGCGACTTCCACAAGGATTCTTCCACCGTGCGCGTTCAAGGCAGGAACATCGAGGCCAACCAGTACATCGCCGCCGGCTCATTCCACACCTTGACACTCGAAAAGAACAAAGGCTTCGAACTCTCCAAAAAGATTTGGGATTCGACTGCTGTGGCAGCAATATCCGAAACCTCCGAGAAATCATCGGGCGCTGACCTCGCTGTGGTTCTTATACAAGAGGGCCAAGCAGAGATTTATTTGGTCGGGAACGGGTTAACCACGCTTTGCTCTAAAATCGAAGCTTCAAAAACCAGAAAGAAATCAGCCAGCAGCATGTTTTTCCAAGACATGTTTAATGCCTTTGTGAAGCACGTAGATTTCAGCAGAATCAAAAGCGTAATGATAGCAAGTGCTGGGTCGACAAAGGACGAGTTTCGTAGGTTTCTGCTGTCGGAAGCGAAAAGATTGAAGATGAGAACAATCGAGGACAACAAGTCCAGAATTGTGGTTGCAGGATGTAAGGGGGATCTGAAGGAGTTGCTGAATGACAATGGGGTGATGAATATGATAAAAGATAGCAAGGCTGTGTTGGAGATTAGGGCTTTCAGGGAGCTGCAGGACTTGCTGGACAACGATTCGGGTCGGGCATGTTATGGTCCAAAAAATGTGGAGGCTGCGCATGAGATGATGGCCATTGAAACGCTTCTGATCACAGACGATCTTTATAGAAGCTCAGATATAAAGACGAGGCATAAGTATATGAATTTGGCTAAATCAGTGAGAGAGGCGGGAGGGAAGGTTCTGGTATATTCCTCCGTGCATGTCTCAGCAGAACAGCTTACCCTGCTCACGGGTATCGCGGCAATTCTCAGGTTTCCCTTACCTGACCTTGATGACGCGGATGATATTTAACTTCAAACAGGGCTTTCTCTGAATCAAATTTCTGTGTGCGTAACTGCGTATATAATTAATAATGATATCATTGTTTGCCTATGATGTGTTAATTCTTACATAAATTAATGTATACACTGGTTTTCCGGTGCATTTACCTGATAATATGCTTGTTTGAAAAAATTTATTTACTCCCCAAAAGTACGTTCAACGGTGTTTTTCTGTAAAAATGAAATAATATCCTCCACATATTTACCTCGACTTACGTAAAAGTACTTCTCTACCGCATTCCCAAATGGACACAATACAGGTGACTGGTTTTCATGAGCACCCACACCCTTTAATTTGGATCCAGATCTGATTTTTATACCATAGTTCTTACACATTTAGAAGTTCGTTTTTCCCCGTACAATCGGTAAAAAAATTATCTTATTCTAATTAAGATTTAAATTGTTTTGCTTTTGTGCTTCTTCATTCTGAAAAGAAAACAAAACTCGCAACTACAGAATGGAAGATCCTTCTCTATATATAATCAGCATATTCACAAACTCGCAACTACAAGATATACAAGTTCATGAGACTCTTTTCAAGAGTATATATAAAAGCCGGGTGAGAAAAAAGATAACGAAACTCCCAAAGTGTGCTCACATACAACAAATGAAGGCCGCGCTCATCGCAAGATCAGTAAAAGTCACATTCCGGTGACAGCCACAAAGTCATCTGTCCTTCAGCTACAGCGATCCATATTATTGCAGTAAACCAGCCTCCTTAAGAGCGCGTTTATAATCCTCAACATTTCTTTGCCTGACCTGCACCCAAAGTAACGTCATAAGAAGTCGTGTGATATTTAAGTTGTGCGAGTTTAACTCTTCCTAAAATAAAGAATGACGAGTATAATCGATACTTGTAGCATCTTACTGCACCGAGCAACATGATCTAAGAGTAGAACATTGTCTACGAGCATACATGCCTCAATTACACGGGTGCCAAAATGTTTCTCAATTTTTTCCATCAGATTTTCATCCCTTTCACCACAGATCAATTTAAATACAGCACCTGCAGGATCATGTAAAACAAATCTCTTTCACACTGTCTGTGAAATCTGATCCATAACAAAATGGGAAGCACATTGATTTCGATAAATAATTAATAAAAACTAAAAGAGCCCCTCCATTTGCATAAAATGCAGAATAAACAGCACTAATCATGGCTCATGAACAATTTGGTTCACTATAACATCGGAAGATGTATCGATTTCTGAAATTGTGAGAAATTGAGTGGCCCTGCGTCCTGCTGTTGAACCCAAATGACCAGGGTAATACCGTCGGGACCATATTGCTTTAAACTTTACCAGTTCAATTAGGAAAAAACACAGAACCAGCTAACATCCACTTTTGACCCAATGAAACAAAAAGTTTCACCGTAAATCTCCGATTGAGTAACCGATTAATCATTTTCTCAGTGAGAGCCTTAATGATGGATTTTTTGTCACCAAAAGAGATGGGGGGGGTTGGAATATATATCAGTTGTTACTTGGGAGACTATATTGGCTATTGCTGAAAAATCTGGGATACCAGAAATAGGAGTATCTTTACGCACGCAAAAATAAGTTCAACGCTACGACTGAGGTAGCACATGACATGAGGAGATTTATGGCTACCTTAGTCCAATCGCATCTCTTAAGCTGGCAACACTTAGTGTGAAAGTCGAGAAAAATTCCAATGGAATAAACCTCTCCTGAAGGTTGGGTGACCCTAATGTAATGTTTTCAAGAAAACTCAAGAAATTTAAAGAGCTAGTGTCTTATAAGGTGAGTTATAGTGTATTTTAGATCGTAGGGGGCTTGCATGGGTCAATAGTTATCGCTAGGTTCAAATGGGAGTAGTACTGATAGTTCCCTTGCTGTTCAGTTGTTGAGAAAAGAGGGGATAAACAACAATGCTTATGCACAGCTCATTAAAGGAGTCAAGAGGAGACGATTTTGAGGAGGGAGTAGAATGTGCAAGACAGAGGTTATTTTGTCAGATGACAACGTTGAAGCTTCTTGTATGTATGCCTTTGCCCAATATCAGTTTAGTTTGTTCAGACAGAAAGTTCTCAATAATAGGAACTACAAAACAGAATGTCAGGAACTAGAAGCTTACCCTTGCGCCCAAAACGTCCTGTCCTACCAACCCTGTGCAAATATACCTCATACTCAGGCTCTGGTTCACGAGTATACACAGCAGTATATTTCACAGGAAGATCGTAATTGATAACCAAATTCACCTGTATGGAAAATATACAGAGAAAAGCAGTATGTCAGCACACCGTTCAAACAGATTACATATAAAAAAGGGAAGAAAATATAACAAATCCACCTGTTGCTGATAAAAAAACTCAAGCGATAACATCAGTAGACTGTAGATACAAGAACTTGAGTCAAACCATCCCTGAACTCCTTAACAATCTTGTCCCTCTCATTATTGTCGAGAGCACCTTGTATGGAAGTAACCTCATAACCCAAATCAGCAAGTGATTTATGCAACATGCTTGCACTGTTTCTTGTGCGCCCAAATCTCTCCTATAATATGTAGTCTTAGATAACATCAATCTGAGAGAGCTCATCAGGGCAGTTCACCTTGTATTGCTTAAAGAAACGGACATGTACATAGGTTAAAGAAACTTAAAAATCTAGTCAAACCAACAGTAGGTAAAATCAATTTGCAAAAATTACCTCAGCAAGCATTAGGTCAGCCTCGTCAAAAACTGAAATTTTTAATCTGCTTGCACCCAGCTTCTTATTTGACATCCATTTTTTAATCGTGCCAGGAGTACCGATTACTACTTGAGCCATTATGAGTGGTCGATTTGATATTGGAATAGAATCTCTGCTGTCTGTGGGAATGGCACATTCAGAACCAATCCCTGTGTACCTCCCCATCTTTTGGAGAACTTCCATATTCTGGAATATTTTGTTCCCATCATTATGCTTAAACTACATGTCAGACTATCAAATGCTTACTTCACAAATGGCGGAATCTGTGGGATATTGTGATGGAAGGGGTTCTGGGGGGAACGCGAAACTACCACTATGCCAAGCGCATATTGTGGGGGGCACATTATGAGCAGAGATGGAAGGGGTTCTTGGGGGAATGCGAAACTACTACTGTGCCCTGTCCACTGCCGAATCACAGTGATGCCTCTTGGCGGGGGGCGACAGTTTATACCGGAGTTTTCACTCACCAACATCGCGGGAAGGGTGGTTGCGTACTGGTGACGTCGCGTCCATTGTAAGCTCCTAGTTTTTTTTTTTAATAAGAGGCGGCAACTGTGTTTAACCCATGGGCTTCCGTAAACACAGATTCTTGGCCCACTTTCGTAAAAACAGTGTAGTCCCATTTGTGACCACAGCAGAGAAGTACTTTTATACAAATCGAGGTAAATATATGGAGGAGATGATCTAATTTTACGAAAAAACACTATTAAACATGCATTTGACTTTTGAGAACGTTGTTTCAAATAAGCCTAGGGGTGTTCAACATTTCCCGATTCCGAGCTTCCCGTCCCTATCCCGAGCTTTCGGGACGGGAAAAATCGGGATCGGGAAAAATAAAATTCGGGATCGGGATCGGGATTGGCATTTCCCGATCCTGAAAATAATATAAATATATATTTTAATAATATAAATATATATTTTAATAATATATATTTTAAAAATATATTTTTTAAAAAATATAAAAACACAATCGGGAAATTCCCGATCCCGATTTGAAAAATTTCCGATCCCGAAATTTCGGGAAAAATCAGGATCGGGATCAAAAATTGATCCCGAACCCTTTTCGGGATTGGTATTTCCCGATCCCGTCCCAAGAGCACCCCTAAATAAGCCCTGTATGTCATTAATAAGCTCAAATTGAAGATAAGAGTTGGTTTTGAGATGTTTAGTGGAATAATTTTCAGAGTACCATAATATTACTTTTATACTATAAAATATATTTTCTATTTGAAAAGGTATTTTCAAATTTACACTTAATATTATTTTTGAATTCTAATTTGATTCTATTACTTTCAAATTATTAGTTTTGACCTAATGCTTGAGGCTTTTATCACGGTCTAGAAGGAGATAGAGGTTATTTCCAGTATATGAACTTTTGACATGGATATCATATGATAACAACCTCACTGTTCATCAAACTCGCTGTTGTTGATGTGGGTAAATTATTAATAGGTAATTTATAAGTAATGTTTGAATTTGGAGCATGTTACAAGTGTTGGAACCTACCTGGTTAACTCACATAAACTATATTGGGAAATTTATGGGGAGGTCCCAAATAAGGGACTTATTTAATGAATGGTCCCAAAAAACAAAATATTTAT
>JANTPZ010010194.1:0-10165 GCA_025593235.1 Vachellia pachyceras | reverse complement strand
TCACAAGCACAAATCATTGAGAAAACCACATCTTTAAAGTTGGCTATTTGGAGTTGGGGAAACCCAAAACCGCATAAAACCTCTTTTCTTTAAAGTGGGTCTCCCAAAATCTTATATTCATTACCAAGAATAAAAGCATAAGAGCGGTTGTTTGATTCATATATGTGTGTGTATAATGATATATACAACTATACAAGAGTATGAAAGAAGAAATGAATTAATCAAAAAGGATAATAGGCATACACACAACCTCACACATTTAATTTGGGGATAAAACTCTTTAAGGGAGGTGTTGAGTGTTCAATCTATATATGTGCGCGCACATGATATTCTTGGCACAGAGCACAATATGTTTTCATTTTTTTAATTAATTTTATGTGTTCTTGTTATCTTGAAATATTTGTTCTAATAATATTTACCAACTAGAAAAATATTTTATGGTATTAGATGCACTAAAATATATTCATTTACGATTATAAGAATTACTAAAAAATTACTTAGAGTGTTGGATATACTGGCTCATTGATTTGATGAGCAGTGCATGTGTACCTTATTTTTTAGGGTGTTCAATATATCTAAAAAATACTATGTTGAATACACATTAACCCAAATTATTGTGAGTAAAAATTTAATAAGCTCCGTGAACCTTTAGCAACATCTACCTCAATGTTGAGGCGCTTACTCCAATTCAAACGAAGTGGTGGTTATGGGCCCAAAACATGTTAACTAATATAATTTAATTTAGAGATGTCCTTCCACTGTGTTTAAATAAAATAAGCTTACCGTTATAGTTAAGAATTTCACTTAAACTTCCATAATGCATTAACTCATAAATAAGCGATTTCAATCGGTTTCCTAGGTTGTGCTCAAGAATTTGAACCAAATTTTCATGTTATATTTGTCAAAGAAGTCTTGCCTAATCCAACACAAATAAATATTTCATTTTAACCATAAGATGAACAAAGCAAATACCATCACATGAATATAATATTATAATATTAAATGAAGATTACCGCATTATATAAGCCTTATTCTCCTTAAGCTTAATCATTGGCTAGCATTTTAACTGCAACCTTAGTTTCACAATGTAGTGTTCCCTAAAATATATTACCGATTATATTTGAAAATTAATGTGTGGCCATTTCAATTTCCTTAAACTCTTAACAGTGAACTTCTGCAACACATAAATCAAAACTATCAAGCCTCTAAAAACAGTTCTACCATAAAGCGAAATGTGTTATATTCAAATTCATAACTAATTCTTACCTTGCAAATTAGTTTTTTGTAATATTAAGTATGAATCATATGAATTTACCAAATGTTATCGTAGCAATTTATATAGAAAAATCTGATAAAGACTAATTAAAACATCTCTACTCCCCTATATGATACCAAGGGTGTCGGGTTCTAATACCATAGGTGGAAGCTCTGATACTATCAAGTATGAACCTTATGATTTTACTAAATCGTTAATATAGCATTTTATAGAGTAAAATCTGATAAACACTAATTAAAAAATCTCTATTTACACTTTTGATACCAAAGGTGTCAGCCTCTAATACCATAAGGAGAAGCTCTGAAGGGAGAAAACTATTTAAATTGAGGTTAATTACTTGAGTTCAGCATCAGTTCGTTGAATATGCTCCTATAATAAAAAGATAGAATAAAACATTATTAAAATGATTAATCAAAGTTAGTAAATTAAAAAATCACTTACAATAATGTCTTCAGTCTCATAATTCAATGGAGTCACATCATTATACCTGTGGGTGGCCACAAACACCTCCTCATAAGTAGCCCTCCAGCCATCCCTCTATGCTGGCTCGTCAACATTAAAATCGTCAATGTTGATATAATAGGTTTGCTCCACATTTTCGTCGGTGCCACTAGTAGATGGAATTTCAAGGATATCATCATCTGGGATCATAGGCTTCTTTCCAAACCTACGAACAAGACCATGATCAACCATCTGCAAAAAAAAAGTTGATAATTTAAAAAATGTGCAGCAAATGAAAAAATTAAAACAACCATTACTAATGTCACATTTTTTTGTAATTACTCCCCCATCTGAATGCACTAATGCACAATTTTACCTTTGATTATTTGCGCGTTATTCTCATGAGGCACGATGTATATTAAATAAAGATATATTTGTATTAGTTATTAAATTTAAAAAATGGTTATTGAGGTTTTTCTTAATTTATATGAAACATGTAGAAAGTGGTTTATGAATAAAACCTGGTCCGTTTGGGAAAGCGGTAGAGAAGTACTTTTACGCAAGCTGAGGCAAATATGTGGAGAAGATTATCTCGTTTTACGGAAAAATACTGTTGAATGTACTTTTGGACTCCTGAAAAGCTTTGCTAAACGGAACCACAATATGAGTGACTCGTTAAATCTAGCTTAATTGGGAAAAAATTCAATAATTACAAAAGCAAAACTGATAATAAGCGTGAATTACTTTTCAGATGACCAAAACAAAACAAAATACTTCGATAAATTGATAATTAACTTATTCCCTGTTTGGTATGATGGAATTGGGCACATGGAAATGGAAATGGAACCCAATTCCATCATACAAGCATGTTTGGTTGGATGGAAATGGAACCCAATTCCATTTCCATATCCACCAAAACTCATGGAAATGGCTTCCACCTCCCAAGCTCAGTTTTCCAATTCCACATCAGCAAAGTCAATCTTACCCTTGCCTCAGCTAACGGAACAAGAATGGAGCTGGTCGAAATCCACCGGCATGATGGCACACCAACGACGAAGGCCTCTGCCTCGCCGTCATCGTCATCACTGGTCGAGCTTCTTTCACCGTCATCATCATCGTCGTCATTAAAACCGGTCGAGCTTCTTTCTTCAGTCTAGTTTCTTCTCCGGTCAAGCTTCTTTCACCGTCATTGTCATTAGCGTCATCATCTTCATCTTCTTCATCTTCGACGTCATCGTCTACTAGCTTCTACCTCACCGTCACCCTGGAGGATTTTTCATCTTCTTCATCTTCGGCGGCATCATCATTTTCGGCGCCTCCGAGAACCTCTGCAAGCATTCCCATTTCCGGCGAGCATTCCTTCTTTGTGTGGATCTCCGCCGTCATGGTCAACCTCCGATATGAAGAACCTCCACTGGCCATTCGCTTTCCAGTTTTCAGGATGAAGAATGGGTTTGAGATGAAATTTTTAATTTTTAATTTAAAGGGTATTTTGGTCTTTTCAAATAAAAATTGGGTTCTATTTCTATGACATAACAAACGTACTTTCAAATTCCATATCCATCTTCATATCCATATCCATTTCCATTTCCATATCCATCAAAATCAATTCCAGTATACCAAACGAGCCATTATATGTTCGACGGAGGAGGAGAGGAAGGGGAGGTAGTATCTCTCTACTTTCAAAAAAAAAAACAAAGAGAATATGCACATACAGTTTCTCATGTCCGAGAAGCAACCACAGAGGCCTGTGGACCATGGGCCTAAGGTCTGCGTGTTGTCACCGGTGGTGATCGCAGCCGGAATTCCAGTGGCCGTGTGCGGTGGAGGAGGAGGCAGCAGCCGGGGATAATAGTTGTCTTCTGCACCATAAGCTTTTGGGGGTGGTTGATTCTTGGCAAACTGTTAAAACAAGAAAGATCTGTGTGTGTATGTGTTTTTCAAAGGCTAAATGCATATAGAGATAAGAAGAAGAAGAAGAAGAAGAAGAAGAAGAAGACAGGGATATATGAGGTTTATCAAAGTGGTGTGAAGCGATAATAATTCTTAAATTTGTGTGGAGAAATATAATAATGAATGAGTCAAGGATGGGATTAGATATTCAGTGTTATGAGTCAGGTAGGCTGCTAAGCGCTAACGTGAAAGATTAGAACTCTGCGTTATCTCAATGCAAAAGCAAATATATATTCTAAGGTAAATTACCTTACATTATTGTGAATATCAAAGTTTAAAAAACTTGGATTTCAATAGATCGATTTATTGACCCGCATCTTTTCGTTCGTCAACCGCCACTACTAACACTCCGGCCGGCCACTTCCATCATCGGAATCCATAGTCGTGATGCTGATTGCTGCAGCATGAGCCATGAACTCCGGGCCATCTTCTCTGGATAGAATCTCTTGCTGCTTCCTCTCTCCCTCCCTCTCTCACATCTTCCTCCTCCCACTTCTCTTCTTCCTCAAACAAACGTCTTCCCCAACCAGGTGCATCATCATCTCTGATAAGTTGAAAAATAACTCAACTAACTCGTCCAACGTCACAACAAGTTACCCGAGTTACATTGGAGTCGTACCGGCGACGGCGAGCCATCTAAGTTTCACTGGGTCACATTTCCCCCCCGTTCAGGTGGCAAAAAGACCAGAAAACTGATCGATTGGCCGATTTCTAAAGGAGGCAAATAGGGAAATGGAAAAGAGTGTTCAACAATACATGATTGCGAGAATCCATATGTCTAACAAAAAAAATTAAATTATTTTGGATGAGGTTACCACAAATTTATTTAATTATTGTTTGTCTGTAGTTACATGTTTATATTCCTTTTTTGTAATTTTTTGATTAATTTTTTATAAATTAACTATAAATCATAGGTATTAAATATTTACATATCCATCTCAAGAAATAACTTTATGATTTTTTTCTTAATCTACAGAAAACAAAAATCAACTTTTTTTTTAGAGACTCAACTTTAATAACATCCACATTTGTATCGATTTAAAGTAATATATTTAGTTGTCTTAATTCCTATAACAAAAATGCAATAGGTTTTATATGAACGATAAGAAATAGTACTCAATAGTTTAGTGTTCATTACAAAAATTGGCCAAATACTAATATCCTCCAATTAAACTAAACACTTTCATTGTTCTCTCTACCTCTTTCATTTCTTCTTGTTTTCCTCCTTTAGATATAAAACTTCACTAAAGGTGAGATTTCTCCATGTTTTTGTTAATGCCTTCTTCTTTTATTTTTTTTTAAATCTAAAACTAAAATCATATTCATTTTATTGGAATGCGCTTTGTTGGTCAAAGAGTGAAAATACGTATTAAATAAACTCAATCTCATTAAAAAAAATAGTATGTATATATTGAAAATCTTATCAATTATTTTTATATTTTTCCATAAATTTCAATTAACAACAATAGTTTGATCCAATAAAATAAATTCCATTATTTTTAAATAAAGTTAAAATTTAAAATTTTACGAATAAAGAATTGTTTTAAGAGAACTACTATTAAACAAATCTAATGATTGCTTTATTCTAATCAGGGAGTAGTAATGATTGTTTTTTTAAATAACAAAAAAAGAAAATCCAATTAATTTAGAAAATTCCAAAGGAACCCTGCCTATTGGAAAATCCATTTACTATGACAATAATCAACCATTGAGGTAAAAAAAATGACCATAAATCTATAGTTAATCATTACTCAAAGCCATAAATACAGTGGATATAAAAACACGGTAATAAAATATTTTTACGTAATTTAAAATAAATATGTGAATAAAATTATATCATTTTAATGAAAAAACATTTTTAAAATGTAGGTTTAAACAAGCACAGTCTCGTGCTTATAAATCAACTGAAAGTCCAGAAACGGCGCCGTTTTGAGCCTTCGCCGGCCTACCGTCCTCTGGCGGTTGGACGGTGATAAGAAGAGAGCCACCGACCATCACACGCTTCAAGAGCCTCATAGTTCTCTTCCCATCTCGTATTACCTTTAGCTTCTCCTCAAACAACAATGGCTTCCATAGCTTCTTACAGAACCTTCTCTACCCTCAAGATTTTCCCCAACACCAATCACAATAACGTTCGCTCTCTTCCCCGTATCCAACTCTGCCACAATAATCACGGCGACAATCCTCCGGAGCAAATCAAACGCAGGTCATACTTCTCTTCAGCGACTGTTTCATTCATCTTTGATGTTCATAGATTGAAAATTTCTCGTACTTCTCTCGTTTTACACAGGGAGCTGATTCTCAAGAGTAGCGAAATCGCCACCATTGGTGCCATTTTCAATTTCAGGTCCACATCTGTGTTCCCCTTCTTCCTAATTTTTTTCAAGTTTTAATCGATGGTTTTGGTGATTCAAACGCATACCGTGAACATTTGGATTTTTTTATTGAAAATGAGGTCTTGCATATTTCAGTGGTAAAAAACCTGATTATCTTGGAGTTCAGAAAAATCCACCGGCACTGGCTTTGTGTCCGGCAACTAAGAACTGCGTGTCGACATCGGAGAATGTTAGTGATCTTACGCATTATGCCCCACCTTGGTAAAGCTTCCTTTCTTCTTATTGTTCTTATTGGAACTCGAATTTCTGAGATTAATTTATCATTGAAGATCTGAATTGAACTCTCCTCTTGGATTTTCAATTTGTTGTTAAAATGGAATTCTTGGTAAAGTTCTGAATCAAAAACCCTGTTTGGTGGAAGATAGACTAAGCCCATGGGAATAATTTAACAAATTTGGAATTGGAAACGTGAAACTAGTGCATTTCTAGTAGTTGGTATGTGGGGGATTAGCTTTTTCTATATGGGAGATTCTTTTGACTTCGTATAAATGTGGTGGCTTGTCAACACAAAATATAAAAGCTATGTGCAACACACTATTAATAAATTATAAATAATGTGCTTTTATCTCTTTTTTTATTTTTTTTTAAAATAATTCTCCGCACATCTTGTTCAACCTTGTGTAATTCTTTTTATTTCCAATCTTTTTTACCCATTTCAATAAGGTTTTTAAGTATTAGAAAAACAAGTACCATATCATAAAAATTTTGTAAATTATTATCCTTCCGGTCCATCACAATGGAGAAAGACATCTAGTTTTTTGGGGAAAAAATTCTAATGAACTTATTGATCATTCCATTCAATTGGGCGTTGTATATTGACTACTAATTCAAACCATTGCACAATAGTAGATATGCGTTGCATAATATATTCAAAGAGACATAAAAACATGATATAAAATGAATGATGTAATAAGGAGGAAATTTTGGGTCTTACATATAATTACATTCTTGTTTGTTAGTCTTTCTACGTATATGAATATAAAAATTACATATCGTTAATTTATATTCCTGACTCTTACAGGAACTATAACGGTGAAGGTAGGAAAAAGCCTGTGAACAAAGAAGAAGCGATGGAGGAACTGATAGACGTGGTAAATCCAAGTTAAAATTATGATCCTTAGTCTGTCTTCCCAATAGGAATATCTTTGGAACAACCAAACTTGTAATATATCTCTTCCTCTCTAAAGTAAAGCTTGGTGATCACTTTTCTGGCTTATTTTACAGATAGAAACAACTCAACCTGATAGATTTACACCAAGAATAGCTGAAAGGAAAGAAGACTATATTCGTGTGGAATACCAATGCCCAATCATTGGGATATGTTAAAAGATTGGGAAATTCAATTCATTGAAGTCCTAACTCCTAAAAAAAGAATGTAATCATTAAAAAGGTTTAATTAAAAGTGAGCAATGTGGACATGTTGTCATTTTCTGCATCGGAATTTATCATTGCTTGTTGCTCACCTTTTGTATGACTTTTCTATGATTACATTCTTTTCTTAGAATCTCTCTTTTAAAGATTTTCATAAGATCGTTCATATATATATATATTTAGTAACACCATGGCAAAACCAGTCCCATCTGATTCATTTATAATTGTGTTGTATGTATGTACGTATGTATCAGTTTGTGGATGATGTTGAGTTCTGGTTCCGACCTGGGAAGAACTCAATTGTAGAGTATCGGTCTGCATCAAGGCTGGGAAACTTTGATTTTGATGCGAATAGAAAGAGAATCAAGGTAACATAATAAGCATAGCATCATTCTTTTTTGAAGGAATCACTGTGAGGTTCCAAAGAAGAAATGTAATCACAGCAGTGTGTAATGATAAGTTTTGATGTAAAAAATGACAATAGATCAACGCTGCTTATTTGTTATAGAATTTATTAGTGACTATATTCACTCTTTAGAACCTCAGATTCTCCCTTCTATTTTGTGTTTTTGCTCTATTTTGCCTGCATATTGGTATGGTTGATGAAAGAATGTTGCTGGGTTAATAACAACAGGCATTGAGACAAGAGTTGGAGAAGAAAGGATGGGCATCTCAAGGCACGTTATGACAACAATCTTGTGCAGAAAATCTTAAGCAATCATAGCAGCCATCACATTTAATTTAGCAGTTATTTTTTTAAAAAAAAAAATCATAGCCTAGATGGTATCTCTCATTCTCTTGTACTGAACTGCAAAAGTTTAAACAAAGTTTTTGAAAGTAAAAACATTCTGGCGTAATTCTTTGTTTATCTCCTTCCCTTACATATGGGTTCCAACCAATTCGGGTATTCAACAAGATTGAACAAGTGACTCTCACTTATAAGAGGCTTCCTTGTCACCAAGATGCAAAGCCATTAGCAATATGTGAATATTTTAACCCCATAAGGTTGAACTGTTGGAGAGCTTTTTAATTGACAATATTTAAGTGAAGGTTCCAAAATGCTTATCATGAAATTGTCCGTCAATTAGAATTGTACTGTTTCTCAATTTGAAACAATCATTAAATGGACTCAAAATACTAGTTTAAAATTTGAGATGTAATGATACTTGTTAATATGTGTGTGTGTGTGTGTGTTATTATTTAAAGTGTTTCTTCTCACTCCAATTCGAACATTTGTATTTTCATCCCTTTTTTTTAGTGCATGCTCTATCTTTTAACTAAACTTCTATTTGGGGGGGGGGGGAGTCATTTTTTCTAGTTTGATTGGGAAAATGCAATAAGTACCTAACTTTTCTTAATAAATATTTGAAACAAGATCGGGTTGTGATTAAATTAACTGTAATCGAACTATTATAATTAAATTTTGAGTTATTTTATCAATTTTTAATCAAATTTTACCAATTCTAATATTTGTAGGGTCTCTGCTTTGTGGCGAATTCAATTCACTTGTTCACCCATCAACCTAGTTGACACAAATTTCTTTCAAAGAGCACAACCATGCAATGCTGCAAACAAATTGGAAAAAAAAAAAAATCATTTTTTTAGTTAAAATTTTTGATAATATACACCTAAAAACCGTACTTATGTTTTTCCAAATGTAAATGCATTAGGCTCACAACAGAAACTCCTCATGCTAAATGATCATTGTGTGTTATTTGATCTCATGTCAACATCCATATTCCCTAGGTTTTCATTTTCAACTACATTAATTACTGGTAGTTCAGCATCCACCGATCTCAAGTGGGATTCATTGTTCAAGTGAATATCAGAATCTACTACCGTGTCAGACATAACTGTGGACATACCATTGACAGTATTCTGCTGCTGTGTACCACGCTTCAGAGTCTCCGATGGTGATGATGCACAATAGGCTCCATTTTTGGAAGAAGACATCTCACTCCCTGTACGAGTCAGAGCCCTCTCTTTGTCTAGTGGCAACACCTTACTCTAAACAGCCTCATCAACAGAGGACAAACCTGGTGGGATCGGCGAAATACAAATCGACGATGGGTCAACATCCATGTCGGCTGGTAATGTGCCTTCTCCATCGCCCATAACCTGATCGCCCATAACCTGATCGCCCAAACCACCGTTTAACAACCCAGGAGCTTCACTTCCATCTCCAGAACTGTCGCCTTCACGAGATGAAGCATCGTTTCTATGTCGAGTCCGATCCAACAATGTTTCTAAACTGGATGTCTGTTGATGGGTGGAGTCAGTGGTCTGTTTCTCACTAGGATCCACAACATTCTGGCGGCTTTCAGAATCAAGCAGTGCATTTAATTGCTTCTGAACAGAAACCGCCAATGACACAGCATGATCACGAATCAAAGAATCATAGGGCGGGCAGTGCAGCATGTCAATTAACGCCTTGTGGTACTGAAATAGGCTGATAGATGGAAGAATGGACCTTCTCTTCTGACAGATACTAATAACTTTCAGGATGTGCTCACAAAGGTTGCCTTCCTGTGCCCACTTACAATTGCAAATTCCAAACATAGAACCAGGATTCCAGACAGCATAAACTTTATCTTGATCAAGTTGATCGATAACTTTAGCACATCCATCTCCCATGACAACTTCAGAATCTGGTATCTTCAGTGCTTTGCGCCATGATGTTAAACCACTTGCCCATTCATTTTTCCAATATCGTGCAAAATCATCTTTT
>JANTPZ010010187.1:0-12487 GCA_025593235.1 Vachellia pachyceras | reverse complement strand
ATTCTCAAGTCCCTCAACAATGTCTTGGACACAAGAAATCTTGCCTTGTCTGACATAAGGCAATATGAATTCCAAGTACTTGGGATAAAGGTGGTAATGATCCACTACGTTGAATCCTTGCATACGAACCCGTTTGTATATCAGAGATGTAATGTTAGTGATTCCTTCAGGCTTGTCAAGAGTGTACTGAGATATCATTCCACACACAGCTATTCGACCATGCACTTTCATGTTCACAAGAACTGCGTCAAGCATTTTGCCTCCAACTAGCTCGAAATATATGTCTATGCCTTCAGGGAAGTACCTATAGTATAGTATACATATATACATACATATATATATAATCAACTTATTTTCAAATATTCTAGTTTTTCATTATAAAATGGAGGAGTATTGATACTCTCTTTCAATTCCTCCCTCTTTTTTCTGACAATAATGCAATTAACCATTCTAATTCAGAAAAATTACACACAAAATCAATCAAAGATGTTGAAAACTAGACTAGTCATTAAAATGGTTGAGATAGAGGTTTATACGTTAATGGTCTCTGTGTGTGATTGAACCGAGGTCAATTCCATCATGCTTAAAATAACACTACTGCGATTTATGATATTAGACTTACTTTAATAAAAAAATTAAACTATAGCGTGTGTCTTATATTAAAAACTAAAAAAGTATAATTTTATTAAAATATATAAAAAATATTCATTAGTAACCCGTAAAGAGTAGTATTTAAATAAAAATAAATAAACAAAAAAATTTATAATACAAATTTAACGTACTATTATAACTCAAAATGTTGTCCTTTTAGGGTCAACAATAAGTAAAAAAAATATTATCTTCAGTCCTTAATATAAAAGGCAGTTGATTTTTTTGAGGAGATTGAAAAAATAAATTACTTAACTGAAACATATATTCTAAAATGCGTATATATATATCAGTAGATTATATATTAGTTTATAAGTCAAACAAATTAATTTGGAGAAAAATAATAAACATACAAATTAATTAACTCTTTAATCTTTCTAAATAGAAGTAAATTAACTCTTATATTAAGTAAAAATCTAACTTCGTTAACTTGTCTAGAACTATTGGTCAGATTGGTTAAAAGACCCACTCAATGATTTGTTGTTCTAATCGACTAACCTAATAACCTGGGTTTTATTACCATGTACAAACTAACTGTAAGCTTCTGAGGCATATTACTTAGACAATTACCTTTTCAAGGCTAAGTCCAAGTCTGGTTCTTCTTTATAGTTGAAAGCATCGTCAAACCCAAATTTATTCTTCACCAGATCAACCTATTTATTGTGAATACACACCAACGATGTAGACTTGTTAAATAATTCAACAATTGACTAAGTCCAATTAAAGCTATATACTATATCTAATCCTTAATATAAGAGTCATATACATTTTAGTTAATGTATTTAGATTCTTTAATCTGCATAGCAAAAATTAAATCAGCTATTATATTAAGAACTAGATAGTATATATAGATACATACGACGTAATAGAGAAAGTACCTTGTGTTGAGAGCCAACACTCCCAACGACATAACAACCACAGAGTTTAGCAAACTGTCCCACAAGTTGACCCACAGCTCCTGCAGCAGCTGATATGAACACTTTCTCTCCTCTCTTTGGAGCACACACGCTAAAGAATCCTGCATATGCTGTTAGGCCTGGCATCCCTATATGTATTCACAAAATTCAGATTATTTAAAAGTGCATTAATTAATTGATTGATTAAAATTATGGAAAAACATGAAATTAGGGAAATCGGTGAAAGGAATCTGTTTTGAAAAATTTTATGGGCGAGGAAGATCTGAAATGGAGCACCGGTACTTTCTGTATACAAATTATGCAGGGTACGCATTGGTACTCAAGTGTATAAAAACATATCAAATCCTTCCGACGTATAAATTTTCTAAGCATCGGACTTCTTACCGATTTTTCTAAACTAAACTACATAATTCTATAACATATGAATTTACCAAGGATTCCAGTGTAATAGGAATAAGGCACATCTTCATCATTATCAGTGTTGTTGTGGTTGATCTTGAACAATGTTTCAGGTGCTGTAATGAGGGTGTACTCTTCCCATCCTGTTATCCCCCACACCAAATCACCTTCTTTGAAATCTGTGCGCTTTGAATCCACAACTTTGCACACTCCATACCCATATAGTGGCTGCATTAATTATTAATTCATTTCATTATATAAAAAAGTCACATCTACATTGGTTGCTTTATAAATGCAAATTAAAGGCATACTACTACCACCATCCCTTATATTAGACGACTACCTTTTTCGGGTATGGTATGGCATTTCTTTTGGTGAAGACTACAATCTTAATTTATTATGTAAAGATAGAATGTGGGTATCAAATGTGGACACCATTATCGGATTTAACATGGGCTAAACCTATTTGATTGATGATTAAGAGAATTGCCCACATTTAATATTTTACAATACCTCAAAAATATTATTGGAAATACTGGTGACTAGAAAAAATAATAATTACGGATTACAGAAAGATCCCCCCAAAAAAAAACTTTTACTGTTTTCCAGGACCAAAACAGATAGCAGATGAGAAAGTGGAAGAAAATTTGATATGTGACAAAGAGAACTTACAGAGCCAGGGGTGAAGGACGACAAGACGCTGGAATTATCAGCCTTTTTCATCAAGGGTCGAAGGTGAGGATCAGCAGCCAAGAAAAGGTTCTTGACCAAAACGCCCTTGGCATCTTCTGGGATCTTCAGATTGATTCTCTCACTGGGAATCACTTCCATGTCTGATTCTTTCGGGAACCCACATACGTAGTCCTTCAATATCAGCTTCTTGTTTCTGACCTCCATCATCATCGATCCTAGAAACTGTGTTCCTGTTGATAAGAATGAAGAAGAAGGTGATTATATATTTATGGTTGTTCAGTCAATGGCCTTCTTGAACACGCATGTAATATTATATATATATTGTGTCACCGTAACAGATCATGCAGTTTGGTTTAGGATGAATTTGTCTGAAGTATTAAATGAATAAAATAAATTATCACGTGGCAGTACAATTCTTCAGTATGCAACATATTGGGTAAAATATACCTATATACAGTGTCAGGCGGCGGCCAATGACACGTGGCCACCGTCTATGCGCCCTTTACCCTTTCTGCGATGCTTCGCTTGCCCATAACTGACGCCACCGTCTATGGTCCAACGAGTTAGTGCTCGTTTAAAAAACAATGACGGATAGTTATAATCCATTTTGAAAAATCGCTTTTATCTACAATGCATTTTGGTAGAATATATTTATGTTAGGATGAACGTTAGATTCATAATGCATTTTGATATAATGCATTCCGTAAAGAAAGAGTTTTTTACTTATAATGTATTTTGAAAGAAGGATTTGTCAAGTGCTGGAGTCTGCCAGCTAGCTAACTTTTAGAACCAAAATACATTTTGAACATCTGAAAGAGTTGCCAAACAACCACATATACACCCATCGTTCGTGGGTTCAACTGGCGAAGGGAACGTGCTAGTACTCTCACATAAAGGGAGAGGGTTCAAACCTGGGGAGTGCCACTTTGTTATGGCTCCAGTCGCAGCGCTTGGGGAGGCATCACCATAGCCTAGTGAAGCTGGGTTGACGACCTACCTGTGTGGCCAGAACTAAAGGGCTTGCTTGACATGCTCTAGTGCCCGTAGGGACAAGCCCCAGTGGATCATGAGTTAGGTGCCCTGCCCTTGGATCGCGGATGAGCCCAACCCCTTTCCTAAAAATTGTTTAAAAAAAACAATCACCTATACATAGGATTTAGTGCCAAGTGATTGGCCCTAGGGCTTTGCCACAGCAAAATTTAATATATGGGCCCAATAATGTATGGGTTGAACCATTATGTTAAAGACCCTAGCCCATTACTTTGATCACCAAATCCCAAGTCACGCAAACTCTGTAGTATAGACAATACGGTGTTGTTTTCTGCATGCTTAAGACTATGAGCCTGTTGCAGCTAAATTGGCTTGGAATCTTCTTCTGGGAAATCATGGCTTATGGGCTGAGGTTTTACAACACAAATATATGCTCAGAAGTGAGCAAAACCTTTTTTACTCTAAGCCGGGTGATTCTATTTTATGGCTTTTCATCTGTGAGCAAAGGAAGCTGGTTGAGGACGGTGTTAAATGGCAGGTAAAGAATGGTAATGTGGTTAAATTCTTTTCTGATCAGTGGTTAATTCCGGGGACGGCGATCAAAGATTTGTGCTCCAAACCTCTTTCCCACATAGAGGAAAACTCCACAGTTGCTGAGTGGGTAGTCAATGGTAGATGGAACTATTCTCGCTTGAATAGTTTGGTGAAGGGAGAGGTGATTATCAGCTTACACACTGCTATACCTCCTAAACCGGACGCAGGCAATGATTTTATTGTTTGGGGCCATACGGTAGATGGGAATTTCTCGGTGAAGAGTGCCTATTTTTCTCTTGAGGTTAGCCCTCCGAATATGAATTGCCCAGTATATAAGCAGATTTGGAAATGGAAGGGAGCCGAGAGAGTAAAGGTTTTCCTGTGGAAGACCTTTCATAACAGCATAACAGGTTACCTACGAACGTCCAGAGGAGTAAATGGGCAAATGTGTCGTCTGTGTGCCCTTATTGCAATCAAGGTCAGGAGGATGCTTTATACATTCTGCGGGATTGTCAATATGCTAGGGAGATTTGGCTCAAGACAGTCAGTCCTTCTAATCTCACTGCTTTCTTCTTATGTCCTCTTCGAGATTGGGTTGCCATGAATCTGAAGAGAAGTTTGGGTTCGGGGTTCTCCTCTTGGGACCTTTTTTGGGGAGTAGCGTGTTGGAAGCTATGGAATTGGAGAAATAAAGAGGTCTTTGATGCTAATTTTATTAAACCTCCTGATCCTCTCAATATAATCTTGGCTTCTTGGAAGCGTTTCGTTTTTTGCAGTGATATTTTGCAGGTGCAGTCTGTCACAGAGGTTGGTCAGCAAGATCAATGGTTACCGCCAGAGGATGGGTGGGTTAAAGTCAATGTGGATGGAGCGGCAGCGCAGATCACCAGTAGGGCTGGATGCGGCGGAGTTATGAGGAACCACTTGGATTCTTGGATTATGGCTTTTACTAAAACTCTGGGTCACTGTAAATCTCATGTGGCTGAGGAATGTGCTATTTACAGAGGCCTCTTGATAGCTTGGGATTATGGCTTCAAAAGAGTAATCATTGAATCAGATGCTAATATGCTAGTTTATACCATTAATACTAATTCTAACGATGCAAAAATCTACTGTTCTCAAAGATCTAAATATGCTAGTAATCATTGAATGTGCTATTTACAAAGATCTACTGTTCTCAGAAATCAGGAATCTCATCGAAAGGGAGTGGACTGTGATTGTTCAATTTGTGCCAAGGGAGCTGAACAGATTGGCTGACGCGCTTGCGAAAGAGGCTATTTCGTATTCCTCTACTTATTTCATGTGCCCTCAACACCTTCAGGAGGTGTACTTGTATGATCTTGGGGTCAGTACCCCCACTTAGTGTTCTCTTTGTAGTGTTTTGAGCTTTATGCTCTCTTTGTTTGTAGAAAAAAAAAGACCATGAGCCTGTTTAAAGAACTGTTGGGAGAATAACTTTTTACAAGAAAGCAGTTTGAAAATGAATTTTGTCCATACATGAAAATTTATTTGGATAAACATTGTAAAAGTGACTTTTGGTGGAAAGTGATTTGAAAGAAAATGAATCTCATTAAATAATACATATTTTTTATATAGCGATAAAATTAAGAAAAAATAAAATGATAAAAAGTAGTTAAAATGTCTCAATTTACCATTTAATATATATAGGTTGCGACTTGGAATTTTTATGACCTGTAATGTATTCTGAGCAGGTCACGATTTGTAAGATTGAGGCTATGACCTGGAATGTATTATGAGCAGAAGAATCTTTTAATCCTTCTCCCCATAATGCATTATATGCCTAGGATGTATTTTCAACCAAACATCTCCCAAACACAAGCATTCTCCCCAAACTGCATTCCTCTATTTAGAATGCATTCCTGAATAGGCACTATATAAACAACATGTTACCTCCAATAGAAAGATACTTCTACTGATAAAGTCCCTACTTTCAAAACAATATTAAGTGAACATTGATGTGTATACATTTAGTGCCTAACAGTGGTACGAACAAGATTATTTCCAATAGGAGGGTACTTGTACTTATAAAATAAAGGTTATGTACAAATAAATAAAGGTTAGATTAGCGGAAAGAACTAATCCTTCATTGGAAGTAGTGTTCATATTTAATACCCAATAGCAACTTAAACAAAATTGACTATAAGAGGGAAATACGTGTGCTTGACAACACAAAACACTTTAGCAATAAGGAGGCTAGTCCAACTCTATATGTGATGTTGTTGCACCACATATACCTTATTTCATAATTGCTAGTGAACATTGATAAGTGACTGAACCTTCTGATGAATTGTTACGTGGATGGAGATATAGTATCCATAGACACAATATTTATTTTTATTCTAAATATATATATAAAAGATATCAATCTATTTTGCCTCCTAAATTTAAAATTTTTTCACAAAATATCCATTTTGGTCGCACGTACTGAGTTCCTATAAAATAGTAATTACAAATAGATATTTTAAGAAAACCAAAACACATTTATTAGAAAATAGTTAATTTAACCAATTTCCTTAATTAAATACCCACTATTTATTTATATATTTAACTTTTAAATTAAAGATTGGAGAGAGTATAATAAAGTCTCCAAGGAAAAGCGCATTACAAATCACAAGCACCCCTTCCCTTGTATTGTCTAGATTCATTGGTGGACCTACTTGGTCCCTAGCGGGTGCAGCCACACCTCTGGCTTCCAGAAAATTATTTATATATATTAGTACTATATAATTTATTTTACACTCACTCATTTGTTAATTTTGAATCCATTGAATTTTTGCTTAAATTCTTTTCAAAAAATATTAAAAATAAGTCTTACTTATCTTCTAAAAAAATAACTTACACATCTGAGTCAAAGTCTCAAATCCGCCATTGTTCACATTGAACCTTTTCTGAATAAGTGGAATCCAAAAGACGCGACTTCTTTGAAGCCAAATACAGTGGGGTGGGGTTTATACACACACATATGTATATATATACACCATAAAAATATTTTAATGTAGTGAGAAAATACTTTAGATGTTGTTGGATTGGATGCACCTTACCCTTATTATAAAATTATCAACTTTATTTATAATATTTCTAAAGGCAACTTATATCTAAAAATTATAACTTTAATAAATTTTCATTAATTATATTCAATTATACAATAAACTATTTGTGTAAATCTTTTTTTAAAATTTCATTATTTAATAATTAAATTAAAAATTCTTTTTATTATAATAATTTTTAATTTTAAAATTATTTAACAATAAATATTTAATTTAAGCATCGCAATTACAAAATTTATTTTTTTTCCCAAAATATTTATTTTCTAAGAAAAACTAGTAAAAAAGGGCAATAATTATTTAACAGTTTGCGTTGTGGTGTGGAACATAATTATTTAGGCGCGAATAGGTTCCCGATGTTTCCCGCCATCTACTTTTCTTCGTTCTCTCTTGTCCCAGCGAAGCCCCGCTCTCTGCATTTCTTGATCAAGTCAACAGTGAAATCTGATAGCAATTCTTTCAACTTTGTCGACGACCAAAGTTCCATTGTCTATATCATGTTTCACATCTTAAACGAAGCTTACTCATTTCTCCGCAAAGGCTTTTGAGTCGAATTTTCTAACCTTACTGTGATTTCTTCTGAATTGCTACTGATCCCAAGAGATTTACCCGTCTTTGTTTAACTAGTTCAAATAATGTGTTATTATGGCTGTTATCACGACATCTTTTTTTTTTTTTTTGGGTGATAATTTGATTCTAGGGTTTGTGGCTTCTATTCTGTATCGCGAAGTGTTTTTTTTATCTATGTTTAAGTCTGGTCATTTCGTTTTGTTTCCGTAGTCAGTTAAAAATGCCATTTGTATTTACCCTATTGTGCATTGGTGTTCAATCAAAAGATTTGTAGTTTTGTTATGAAATAGCTCATTACAATCGTGCTGGAAAACTAGCTTGGCACTGAGTTTAATTTGCAATTTTAAAACATGCTTGATATCCCAATCAATGTTAAACGCGATTTAGTTTGGTTCCTATCTTGAAGTTGGGCCTAAATCCAGTTCAATGGTGCTTGCTGCTCCTATGATTTTATTTTGTTTGCCTTTTCTTTTCTTTTTTTTGTAAAATTAGATCTATTGCAGTCTTTCCCCATTTTCTGTAAAATATTCTGCCTTAAAGTCGCAGCATATGTTATAATTCTGTCTTGATATTCACAACTGCTGCATAGAGTTACATTTCTGTGTAAAATTCTGAATTAACATTGTTATGCATGTTATGATTCTTTTTTGGGCTTAAAACTGCTGCTTGTACCGATGCTCTGGTGCAAAATTCAGGATTAAAATTACTCGACCTTGTGTTTTGGGACTTGAACGCTATATTTGGTCTTCCGAAGGATGTGGCATTGTTTTCTGGTTAAAACGGCCACTGTGTTTCAATTTTTCTTATGGGCACAAATTCATTGGTTTAATGTTCTCTGGGTAAAATGCTTTTCTGTGAGAGCAATGAGAAATAATTCAGTTGACTTTTCCAAGACTGCTACCAGTCTCCTTCAACACTCCCAAATTATTAATTGCCCCTTCCCCACTTCATTCCCTTAATTGCCTGTCATAAAAAAGTCTATGAAACTACCTAGAACTAGAGAAGTACCTCAGCTGCCCTTCATTACTTTCTGACCAATGGGTCAAACCCTTCACCTGTGCTCCTTTTCCCTTGCACCCAAGCCTTTGCCTCCTCACATGCACAGTATTGGCACCCCCTATCATGGAATAAATTTGCATGGCCTTTGATATTTATTATGAGCTCAACATTTACTGGTTTTAACTGGGAAAATATGCAAGGAACAAGTTCTTATTTACTGGTTTTCACCTTCCATTTTATTTTCTCTCCCTCAAGTTGCCCCAGGTTTTCCCCCATGCGTGGGGGGAGTTCACCATTACTTATACTTGGAGTCACGCCATGCAAAACTACCGTAAACCCAGGATTTTCACCATCTAATCTATGCTGTATGATAATTTCAGAGAGTGTAAGGGCAAGTAGCCATTGTTGCTTACAGCTTTAGTGCTTTCATCTTCTCTTCTTTGCTGAAAATTTTTAATTGGTCATCTTGTTATCTTGTAAAACATAGCATTTTATTTTGAACTTCGAATTTGTAATAGAATCATGTGTCTTAGTGTTGAAATCATCTTTTCACTGCTATAATTAGCATATCTTTGTTTGTTTGGAAGAGGTTCGTGACATTTGTTTTGCACCCTGCATGCCAAGAAATAAGTATAAAAGAGCTGATCTTCTGTTTAATGAATGGATGCCTAATTGCCTAATTGGTGTAGCTGATTATTTCTTTTTAATTTTTGGTCACCATCACTGAGATTTGGAATGTTCTTATTGGAAATCAAACTTTTGATTAAAAAAATCTCATTCATTGTTTATCCGTTTACCTTGCAGAATTGCACAATCTGATAGTATTTGTATCTTTTCATGGAAGTTTCTATCATCTTTCTTATGTTGATACAGTTGATGCTCATTGATGAATGTACCTTGCCAAAAGTTCTAAAATTTAACCGTGATCAATTACCTGCATATTCTTGCTATCAAGGGTGATATTTTACTCTTGCCTGTAGAGGTCACCTCTCATTAATTTGTACTTAGCGAGGTTGAGAATGGAAGAACCACAGCCAGTTACTAGAGGAGCAGAAGCACTTCTTCACCTCTCTCCTGGATCTTCAATTTCTGTTGCTTATCATCCTCTTTTTGGCCCTCATGATGATCTCATCTTCCTAGAGCTTGACGAGAAACTTCTCCCAGAAGTTCTGCATGAAAGGTAAGCAATGGCTGACTTTTAATGCCAACAGCCTGTTTCACAGGTTTATTACTATTCCCCTGCCTTCTAACTCGGTTAATGATTTTGTACTCTATTCCAGGGTGGTCCTAAGAGGACAGCCAGATGAAGATGCAGTTCTCTGCACTCCGTCCAAAACGTATTCTATCAAGTTTGTTGGAACTTCCAATTCTGTATTCCTTGTACCGTCAAATCAATCTGAATATCATCAACCTCCACAAGATAGTGAGAGTCCTAATTACCATGACCAAAAAGCTGTTGCATCTGTGATCAAAGTTGTACCTGGTAACATGGAGCTTGTTGAGGTTGCTCCTAGACTTGATAAACTCAAGACGCTTCTATCAGAGAACCCTTACAGGTGTGATGATTTAGAAGCAGAAAATTTATAAGGCAACCACGAATATAGAACAGGATTATACAATTGGAATGACCTTGTCGACAATATTCAAGCTAGTGATGATGAAATCAGGTCTGGACTTGAGGCACTTTCTGCTGTTGAGATTAATGGGTATTGGAGATTAGTGGATGAGAGTTACATGCGCACCATTCTAAGAATGCTTTTGCACAATTCAGTGTTGAATGATTGGTCGCTTAATGCTCTTAATGAAGATGAGGTTGTGAATATCCTGGAATCAGATGGATTTCCAAGAGCACTTGCAAATCACAGTTTGCATGTATTTGGAGAGAAAGTTAATGATCATATGGGCAGCTGTGTCTGGAAATTGGATCATAAGCGAGTGTGCGTGGAGTTTGCGAGGGAAATTCTGAGAGAAGGAAAGAAAAAGCTGGAGACTTTCATGGATGAATGGAGGAAGAAGATTCCAGATGACATGCAACCCAGTTTTGACCTTTTGGAAGGAGAGGTATTGACTGACAGAGTTGGTGTTGAGACGTGGATTCATGCCTTCAGTGTTTCATCTCTGCCCTCCACTCCGGCTGAACGTTTCTCCATCCTTTTCAGAGAACGGAAAAAGTGGGATTGGAAGGATCTGGAGCCTTATATCAGGTTCAAAATTTCTTATAGATCAATATAAAGCCTGTTTGATTTCACATTGAAAACCATCAAAATAATTTTTTAAGGAATGAGCTTATTTCTTATAAGGCTTAAATTCCTGCCGGAAGGGGTGCCTATATTTAGTACTTGAGAACGTTTTCAAATGTGTGAACAAACATGCATTTAATCTTTTCAGATTTTATGTTCACTTTTAATCTCTATCATCCCTTTCCATTTGAAATTAATTCACCTTTTGGAATGTTCCAGGTATCTAAGCGTTCCAGGTCTTTCTTTAGAAGCTTTGCTTCTCAAATACACCCGAAGAACACAACCAACTCCAGATGCAGAACCAGTTTTCAGTGCAAGATAATAGTCACTTGTGTACTGAATTGAATAACCATGCTATTTTTTTTTGAATGAAAAAATAACCAGCTATTTCAATTCTCTTCATGCTCATTTCATTAAAGTAAAATAGATATGTGGTATCGTGATTTATGATTATGATTTAAGGCAAGCATAGCAGAGAGAAGTGGGGATAATGGGAAAAAGCTTTGTCACTCATCATCATAGGTCGATTCCTCTTCAAATCCAGCATTACTAAAATATGAGCAGAATTGTAAGATTGACAGTTCCGTATTTGGAAAGAGTTTATGTTATATATAGTGAATTGTGAAAATTATGTTCGATTCGATACATGTTCCGCAGTTAAATACAAATATTTTTTTTGTAAGAAATTTAAATCTCGTTTTAACATGTACAAAACAAATTATGTTGCAATGATGGTTTGAAATATATAAAGACATTACAAATAATAAAAATACTTTGTAAATACTTGTTCACTTATTTTTAGTAAAGTTTACTTTTTTCTTTCTTTTGGCTAAACACATGTATTTTTCCATTGAATACAATCTTGTTAGAAATAATGTTAACACCTCTCTCAATGTTAATTCAAACTTTGGTTTCTCAAATTGTGAGAAAGTAACCCCTCCTGATAAACTTAAAAATAACATTTCTATATCCGCGATTTAAAATTTTAAAAATTGCATTAACATAGATACGAACATTTCGTTAGTGTGTATGTACACGTATCGTATGTATATAAGCGTGAAGTAGGCCCATTTATAATCAATAACAAAAATGTAGGCCCATCAGAAGTCCTGGACTCCTTTTGGCAAAACAAATCAGAGGTCCTGGGCTCATTCTGTGAGCTTACTGTAGTTTAGGCGGGAAACCTCGAAAGTTTCATTCGCTTCCCTCTTTTCTTGCAAACTGAAAGTGAAAACGGGGAAGCCGATTGCTTTGATTCTTAAATCTAGAGCTTCTCTTTCATGAAGAAGTATCTTCATACTTCACATCCCTAATTTCCCTTCTACCGCCATTTTCATTTCCTTGCCAGCATTAGCCGTACTGCCGTCTACCTGAGCTACAGGTTCTGTGGGATTGAGCATCGCATAAGTGGTTCTTCCACCATATCCACCAA
>JANTPZ010010186.1:0-11040 GCA_025593235.1 Vachellia pachyceras | reverse complement strand
TTTTTTTATATTTTTATTAATAATATAAAAGGTATAATTAATGTGCAAGTCCTTATAGGCTCAACTAATTTTTAATTAGGATCCTCTAATAATTTTTCTTTTTTATCACATCCTTACAATTTCTTCTATTTTTAATTAGGTTGTTATAATTTTTTTTAGCAAACAATGATATGGTTGTGCCAAACATTTCATGCTCATCAACCCTTCTATTTCATTTTAGCAAACATGCTCAATGTCTTTTGAGTTTCTTAAAAATTTGGAGAGGCCGACGCAAGACAACATGAAGTTCCCACCAATGTAAAGAAAGATATATAATAACATAGGTCTCTCACTAAAGAAATGTTAATATGCGTATCTCTTTAAAGGAATGTTAACATAAGTCTTCATCAATAAATGCCAGTGTTTAGAGTCTAATAATCTTTCTTTGAAAGGTATATCTGCAAACAATCATTCATTTGCGATCAAACCTTTTTACCTATAGAGAGCTCAAACGTACGTTCAACAATGTTTTTTCATAGAACGAGATAATCTTCTTTATATATTTGCCTCGTCTTACGTAAAAGTACTTCTTTACCGCATTGCGGACCCAATCATCAATAGAGCTTTTTGAATCTAAACCAATCATACCGTGGAAAATATCTTTTGAAGTGAAGATCTTTCTCTCTATCCGAATTAAATTGATGGCCTCCTTGCTAACTAGAGGTGGGAATATGGGATCAGCCCGTGGGCTGAGCAGGGTTCGGGCTGCCATTTTGGCAGCCTGTAGAAAAATGGCCCGCGGTCTCAGGCGGGCTGGCCCACCAACCCGTAGGCCAGCCCATTTTTTTAAATTTTTTTTAAAAAATATTAAACCTTTTTTATTTTTAATAGGAAGTGTATGATGTTTCAATAGCTTCAAATATTGTTTTAAACTTATTATTTTATCTTAAATGCATATTTACTTTGGAAATTGTTGATTATATATTATGTTTTTGTATTGTAAACATTGTTGATTATATTTTTTTAGAGATGTAGTATATTTTTCTTTCAAAAAATCAAATGGCCTTAGTAAATTTTATGTAAATTTATTGTATTATTTTTTTAAAAATAAATTAGTAAAATAAAAAATAAAAAAAGGTGGCGAGCTGGCCGTCGGGCCCGGGCTGCCCATTTGGCAGCCCGTTGGAGGTCGGGCTGCACAGCCTGCAGGCTAGAACGGGTTGGCCCGCGGGCTGACGGGCCAGCCCGTTTCCCAGTACTATTGCTAACCAGTCATGACTATTCATTCACACGCGTGTACACACAGTGGCGGAGTTGGAGGGAGCACGAGAGGGTACTGTTTCGCGTAATTCAGATAAACGTGTGGCCCACCATATCGACTGAACTAAAGGTGGCAAATTAAGAGCAGTCCCAGTTAGATAGAGCCTCTAATTACAAAACCTTCTCATAAGGATTCAAAAAACAGATATTTTCCGATTGATATTTATCCTTTCATTACTCTTTTGAAGAGGCCAAATCACTTCCTGTACCAACTCAACCGAACATTATTTTTTTGTGGCGATGGTGCGCGATTCAGATATAGACGATGACGATGACATTAACGAATGGCAAAATGTTCAATACCCATTTCCTGAGGAATCCCCCTCCGCAGTGCACCAATCGAGTGGTGAATCGAATAGTTTTGGGATTGAAGACACTTACCTTGTTCACGGTCGTCGGTCTGATTCTGTACCGCTAGGGAACCCTGAAGAAGATGATCAATCCTTGTCACCGCCGTCATCATCGCCGGCATCGGCGTCGTCCAGTGGTGTGGGTGATGAGGTTGGGAATCCGATCCCGTCGCCGTTTCCCATCAGAATGGCGGTTCCGAGTGGCTAGTGAGGGCTGGAAGATATTGAAAGTGCGGTTCGAGGCAATTAGAGACGGTGGCCCTGTTTGGCAAGCAGTGGCTTATTTTCATAAGCACGTTCAACAGTGGTTTTCCGCAAAACGAGATAATCTCATCCACATATTTACCTCGGCTTGTGTGAATAAGCACTTATAAGTGGCTTATGGCAGTTTGCCAAACGGGCCCGGTGTCGTTTGGGTTGCTTCTAAAGTTCGTGATTATGCGATATGCGTGGGGGCGTTTTGGTCAATTACGTACATAACCGGAGTGGCGCTAGCAGCGGCGGCGCTGTTGGTTTACGTGGGGATCCGATGGCGGCGTCGGCGATGGACGCTTCATCAGCAGGTGTTGGATCACATGGCACGTCTTCTTAGAGAGAAAGACGAGGTGAGTTTATTGTTCCGACTCCCTCCCACTCCCATGCTTTTTGATTATTCCCCATTACTACTCTACTGGTGTTCATTATTCTTTCCTTTTGCCTTTTACATGTTCATTACTGGGCAAAGGGTACCCGAAGCATTCGCAGAGGGGCCAGTCAACTAACAACCTGTCTTTTGGCGGGTTTGTATTTGCTAGCCCGTCAACCCGTTAAAAAATACATTTTTTTAAAAAAATAAATTAATTTTTTTGTCTAGTTTTTTATAAGATTGAATAATTATATAATTTTCTTTCTAATCTTACCAATAAGTGTTCAATAATTTCCTAAAAATAGAATTTAATATTACTTTTTTCTTTATAAAAAATATTGGGATGAAAAAAAGTAAAAAAATATGCAATATATATTTTTTAAAAAATAAAAATAAAAAATGGGTTAGGTGGGCTGGCCGGCCAACCCGCGGGTTAGGGTGGCGGACTGGTAAAAGCCATCTCGAACCCGCAATGTAGAGGCGGGTTCCCGCGAGGCTAACCTGTTTTCCCGCCTCTACACAGAGCTACACTGAGTGTCTGATAATTTTTTGAGGGGTAAAGTTTTATTTTGTAAAAAATTATATCTACTTTTAACAATATTCAAAATTTAATCCTCCTACACACTCATAATAAAAGTTTCATTATTAAAATTACACCTAAACTTTATTCATATATTTTAAAATATTTACATATATAATTTGATTGTATGTCGATTTATATTTTAAAATGGATAAAAATGAATTCCATAATGTAATCCATGGAATTGTATTCAATTCCATGTAATTGATTTTTTGGCCTTTCATTTTTTTCTATAATTATATCCATTTCCACCTCCATCTCTATTTCTACTAAAATCAATTTCAGCATACCCAACGAGCCATTAATTATTTTGCCCACAATCAATACTCTTCATGTACACAATCTAAACCACACAAATATACATGATAGTTAGTAGAGGGGTCACTGGTAATTAATTATCAAAAGTTCCAATATCAATTTAGTATTTTATATTTATTTATTATTTTTATATTAAAACTCATCGTTGTATGGGGTTTTAAGAATTCCACCTCATGAATGTTAAAATAAGTCAACAAGATTAAATATGTAGAAACTTGTTATCAAGTAACAAATCTTCCTTAATGAATTGACAAATTAAATGAGCATTATCAAAAAATCATGCTTTGTGGTTATATATATATATACACGCGATGCATCTCGTTAGCTCTCGGCTTTGTTTTTAGAGAGATTGAAAGACCGAAATACATCACTTCAAAGTATTTATTTATGAATCATTAGATTATATCAGTTCATAATTCAAAACTTTTTTAGAGAAAAATAATAATGTAAATATTTTAAAGTATGGGTTTAATTTGTCAATGTCCTAAAAGAATGAATTGATTTTTCGGGAATTATCATAAGATACCCGGAAATGAATTTAATTATCTAGAAGTTTTATCATCTATAATTGAATGAAATAATGGGTGTGCTTGGCAACGATTATGATGAGCTCAAACGCATATTCAATAGTATTTTTTTCGTAAAACGGGATAATCTTATTCACATATTTACCTCATCTAACGTAAAAGAATTTCTTTATCACGTTTTCAAATGGACCCAATAACAAATTCAATTACATTGCTAACTTTTAATTGAAACTTTTTAGTGATTAAGTTGCAACCTTGAAATCTAAATAATTCTCCCTTCCTCTTTTTCAAATTATTAAGTGAAAGGCAGCCTCAATCCATTGTCTTAATTTGCGACAAATCCTAAGTACGAGCCCCAAGTCGTTCCTTTCTCCTCAGTCACCGTGAATGGCGACTGGTCACCTACATACAAAGTGCACAGAGCGTTTGTTTGAGAACTTCGTTCCTCCAACGGTACATGCAAACCGATACAAAACCATTTTAAAATCCGTTAAAACCATCTCAAAATCCATAAAAACCATCTTGAAATCCGCAAAACCATCTAGAAATCCGTAAACTCATTTCTCCCAACGGAGTTTCCAAACACACACAAAGTTGGTTAGGAGAAAAAAAAGATGTCTTTTTTTTTATTAAAAAAAAGCAAGGGGCAATTTTGTCAAGATCTAGAAATTTAGATTTACCCTCATTAAAAAAAAAGTTTTTTTGAAGTTAGGTTTAGCGTATACAGAAATTGGAAGGTTGAGGCTTCTCATCGTTAGCACACCCATTACTCCAAACATTCACTAAACCCAAGCATGGCAAAAGCCCAATATACAAATATCCAGCCCATCACAATTAGATCAGTCAATGTTCATTGACCAGCTAGCCCAAGAAGAGTATTCTTTTTTTTTTTTTGCCAAACCAAGAAGAGTATTCTAGATTTATCACCTCTGCTATATATATATATATATATATAACAACACAGCACTGTAGAAATTAATGAAAATGGAAATACAGAATTTCATACAACAATGATTTGTCTCTTCTTTCTTTATCAAGAGTTTATTTTTTCAAAGTCCTGGAACTCATCATGTTCACCGAATATACACCAACAAGAGACTGTAACCATAACAAGAGACTGATTTCATAATTTTCAATCGGCCTCCGCCTTTTCTGCAAGAGTAGGTAATGTAACATTATGGGGTATTATCCCTGTTTAGCCGCTTGTGAGTACATAGTTTTACCTTCTTGGGATTCCATAGTTACCCAAAAGGCGTCTCGGATGTCAAATGCTACACCCTGACTACATATATGGCCTTCACTTTAGAAGGGTCTAACCGATGTGGGACTGTGAGCGCACTCTGCTTACTGCGTCTCTCTCCCCCTTCACCCACTCCGGGGTCACTCAGGGTGTTAGATTCCTAGCAGCCCTTAGTGTGACAGGGGAGGTTGATGAAAGTGTAGGCATAATCTAGCTTCTTGTATGTCTAATTTGGAGACATTGAATTTCAATTTTCATGCCAAAAAACAAAAGGAAATTTCTATGTAGTCCCTTTTGTCTCACCACAGATATGTTGAAAGTGCACATTGAATATGGATTCTGATATAAAAAAAATGGATGTTATTGGAAATTTCAAATTATTATATTATACCATTACGTGGTCCTTATTATGAATTCACTAATTGCAAGCAATTTTTTACTCTAAATATAAATTCACTTCAAGGTTATTAATTATCTTTTTAAATTTTATCCCTATTTAAATTTATTAATTTAATATATATTTAATAAATTAACTAACAAATTTTCATATATAAAAAATCAGTTAAAATGGCTAATAGTAAGAAACAATGAAGACTTTTCACAAAAAAAAAAAAGAATAGATAAGACAATGTATGTTTGGGAAAACTTTTTTCAACGCAAGTTAAGACAAAAAAACATCTCATCTATAAAAATCATCTCAAAATTCGTAAAATCATCTTAAAATTGTTAAACTCTTTTATTCAATCATAAAATGCATGGGATACACACGCGTGTATATATGTTTGTGATGTTTCACATACGTGGAGGGGTCGTTGCTGTGCTGCTTGCTCAAATCGACAACGATCATCGGTGTCGAGGAGATGATTCTCCAATTTGAAGCCGACTTGTGGAGCCTCCATTTTCCTTAACGTGGACCCATCACCCTGATGAGAGAGAGAGAGAGAAAAATCCGCCAGATTCACATCTCCCCACCCTTTTCTTCCTCTTTCTTCTTCTCTGTCCTCTTTCCACCAAACCAGTCCACAAACAACAGCTCAACAGTCGTTCACGGCGATAACTGCTCTTACCTCTCCCTCAATTTTTCTTCCAATTTAATCGAAACTTCATCAATAGAGAGAATCCGCCTCCGAGTTTCGTGGATTGAAGATTTAGTATATGCCCAATTGGCAATCATAATCAAATCAACAAACTCCCATGGATTCGCTTTCTTCGGTCTCGCCGTCCATGGTCCTACCGCCCAGTAATCTATTTCATCGTCAAACCCGGCGGATTCATCTGTTTTCTCGTAATCCTTGTTGGCGTGTTCCGAGGCTAGCTTCAGTATCGCCTAAACCACATAGAAGGCGCTTGAAAGGCGTATCCTGCAAACTGGGTGCTGGTGGAGGAGGTGTTAAAGGAGAAGACGACGATGAAAGCGAAGAGGTCGAGAGGGCCCTTCATATGGACGGGACCATTCCCGGGACTTCCGACGAGTTTCTCAGGCAGGTTTCGTCGCGTGCTTATGATATGCGAAGACATCTCCAACAAGGTTTTGATAGCAGCAGCTATGACGGTGCGATTATGTGGTTTTGATTATGCAGATATTGATACTGTTCTGTTTGCTTCTTGTGATTTTGAGATTTTTATTATGCTTTCTTCTTCTTGTGGATCATAAGGATTGTCTCAATTGTTTTTGTTGGTTGGTTAACGGTTATGATATTTCATGCATGGCGTTTCTTCCCTTCCTAATTATGTTTAGGCAAATCCTATACAGAATTACCTTAATTGCACTGTATGAAGAACTTGTGCTTCAGAAACAGGGTTTTATTTCCACTGATGCATATTCGACACTACCAGATATGACATGATCCGCCCATGACCTTGTAGCTTAGTATCATAAAAGCTCGCACAGGAGTTCATGTACTAAACCCCGTTTGTAATCTCATGCTGTTATTACCTACCTCTGATTAAAAAAAAAAAAAAGATATCACTGTTGGTCCACTTGTATTGCATTCGAATCTCATACAGTCCCCCTTTGCTGGATGAAAGTAGTAAACACTAGTCCATGTCACAGCCGTGTAGTGTTTTGAAAGGGTCAGCCTTTTTTTTTTTTACCTTTCTTGGATGAAGAAAGAGGACCTAAGCCCAGAGATTGCTTATAGTTCTTTATTTCTGTTGAGGATCGGTCCCTTTAAACAAATCTGACATTTATCCACTGCATCATGATTGTTTAATATATTCTAATAATGTATCTCTGCTTTTCTTTTCGTTTTTTTTTTTTGGAGACCCCTAAAGAGGTTCTCTTGAAGATAGAAGTTTCAATTACCGCTGCACGGATCCATACTCTCTAATTTTAATGCATCTAATTTACTATAATAATGTAATACAAATTGTATAATAATTAGATCAAGGTACACTAATATTAATTTAGTCCAATAGTAACTTCCTCTTTCCGTTGCCATACTCGTCTGTATTACTTTATGTATATCAGTATTACCTTGTATTGAGTTACAGCAGAGGATATATTGTGGATTACCTTCCCAGTGTCTGAGTCTGTTGTCATTCTCTTAGCTTTTCTTGCAGAAAGCATCCATAATTTACCCTTCTTATTCATTCTTTTCTTACAGTTTTAGAAGCCAACCCATGGAGAGAAACTTCTAAGCCTGTCTATGTACTCACACAAAAGGAGAATCAATTGTGCACAATGAAAACCCGAAGAAATAGAAGGTTTGGATTAGTTCTGTTTCTGTTCTTATTCCTCCTGTTTTTTTCCCTTTCTACCTGAGTTTACTTCCTCTGTTACGAACAGTGAAGTTGAAAGAGAGCTTGGATTATTGTTTTCTAAAGGAGGTAACTGGAGATCTGGGATTGGAAATCAGTCCAAGTCCAAACAAGAAAGGGGTGGGACAAAATTTACAATGCTTGTGGAAGATATCAGTGAAGGCGTGCTGGTATGTATTTATACAAACATTCATCGCTGCAACAAAACTTCTTTTATTCATCATCTTAGCATATACTTGATTTATGTGCTTCTATTCAATAACAAGTTCCGGGGTAAGAAATGACAATAAATCCATACTGTTCACTTATTATTACGATTTTTGGTGATTATAATCCTTTTTTGGAGTCTCATAGCGATTTTCTTCTTCTTTTTATTTCTTTGAAATTTGATCCCAAATATGAATCTATGATCACTGTGCTAAATGCAGGCAGCATATGCCATACAAGTTGAGAGTGTTGCTGTTTTTTCGTGATCTGATATGCTAGCTTATTTTTCTTAGACTACATTACTACTGGAAAAGAAAATGTAAAGCATTTCACATTTTTATAGTAATTTTTGAATCAATCTGCGATTGAAATTAATCCACAATGCGGTTGCAGGTTTTTGAAGATGAAAATGAAGCAGTGAGGTATTGTGACTTGTTACAGGGAGGAGGTCAAGGTTGTGAAGGTGTGGCTGAGATAGAAGCCTCATCGGTATAGAGCAGAGCAATAATTCTGTGATATAGATAATCTTCTCTGTTTATGAAATATCACATCACACATAAATTTCTCGTTTTAATTCCGCAGATATTTGACCTCTGCCAGAGAATGAGGGCACTAGCTGTTCTGTTCCGGCGTGGGAGGACCCCTCCGCTACCGGAAAGTCTGAAGCTCAATCTGAAAGCGCGAAAACGGTCTCTTGAAGATCAAGAGGACTTGATTTGAACTTTAAAGTTCCTTGTGGTGAAGGCAGCCTATGGATGCTTAGTCCCCAGGGGAAAAAAACCAGTTATTGAAGCTGATGACCAGATCCTACTTTCTGGAATATTTTAATTCGTCAACATATAATTGAAATCAAGTTCCATGTACATTGTTGCTTTCTTCCCAGGTTCGGCCTTTGGCTGGAAATCTGAAACCATTTTGTGGAAGGTGGACTTATAGATTAAAAATTCATATGAACATACATAAATGTGAAGCAAATGATTTGTTAAATTAAAGTATATACGAAATACTGTGGACTTTTGATAGTTGTCGGGGTCAACGAGAATGACTTTTCATGTATACCTCTTCAATTATTGGGCAATACATAAATGATAAAGATTGACGTATCCCATAAAATTTATTGATACGGGAGATCAGATCTTATCTTTCTCTCTTTTAATTCTATCTATTGTTTATTATAAAAGCCCATCTTCCTTCCTAGATTTCCATAACCATGCATATGATAATAACATCTATGCGACAACAAGCAATAAATACATAGATATTGATAATGCGCTTTCTTTTCCTTTCCGTTTTATTGAGTGACACTTGAGAATGCGTGTTCAACTCTTACATTGACAACTATACCAATTTGCAATTTTATAATATGTGTAATATTTATTGGAAAATTTAGTCTTAAATCTCAAATAAACAAGTTATTTAAGGAATGGTCCCATGGAAGAAAATATTTAATGAGAGGTCCCAATTGACAACATGAGGTCCTTGTATTGACAACATTATGCGCTGTATTGACAACACCTCATGTTGTCAATAGGACCTCTCATTAAATATTTTCCTCCATGAGAAAATTCTTTAAATAATTTGTTTATTTGGGACTTAAAACTAAATTTCCCCTATTTATTTATTCCTTTAAGCTATATGAGGAGATTTGAAAGGTTGATAATGATCCTCATCTGTCTCACTATTAAATTGGAGTTGTGGTCATCACTAACCATTAAATACTCAATCTCCCAACAAAATATTTATAATAAATAAATAAGTAGATAATTGTTAAACTAAAGGATCCCTATTTTTTAGAGGTACATATATCCTCTTATTGGAAGTAATTATATTTAAGACATTATCAAATGTTAAATATGAACATATCTTATAAAAATGATTCGAACATTAATGATTTGTCATATTGCAAGTGACCAATCATTTCCATTAAACTCAAACCTTCATTATTAAAGGATCTATATCCTTGTCATTAATATGCATTTGTCTTACTGAAAGAGGTTTTGATCGTTGAAACATGAGGTTTGAACGTGAGTTTGTGTGTATGAAAAAGAAAATGTTTTAGAAAGGTTATTCTTAATTGGGTCTGATACTCGAACCTAATCAATTCTGATAACTTTTTAATATAAACTATATAACATAAAGTATAAACTGTTAATACAAGCAACCTACCTAATGGTAAACACTGAGCACAAATATTTGAGAAGTTGTCACACAGCCATTGGTTATCTAACTATGAGTAAACAACTACAAACAAGGGGGAGAGATAGAGTGCTTCACAGTTAGAGGTTGTGTTTGGGAAGTCCGTTGGGAGAAAGGAGTTTACAGATTTCGAGGTATTTTACCGATTTCAAAATAGTTTTATAGATTTCGAGATGATTTTTTACAAATTTTGAATGCTTTTATATTAAAATGTGTGTACCATTTCAAAAACGACTTTCTCAAGCAAGCACAGAGTGAGAGAGAGAGAGAGAGTAAAAGGTACAATAACGGATAGAGAAAGCAGACACCCGCTTTGTGCTTTGTACATTCTTTTACTCACAGAGTTTTCACAATACATATTCCAATCTACACTCTAAAAATAGCAGTCTCAGGAAGCAACCGATTAACCGTAATAACGATTGTGCTCAGAGATCACACCCGCGGGCACGTGCTAAATTGGAAGGAGAAGCTCCAGCAGTGGATTGATCTGATCCGTTTACTGAGGACATGAGCTCCGACACGTCCACCGGCGGCGGTTCTTCCAGCGGCTCTTCATCAACGGCTGGCAGGGACAAGAAGAGGGAGAAGGCTAAAGTGAGTCGTACTTTAATGATACTATGGCATTCACACCAAAACGATGCCGCTGCAGTTCGGAAGCTTCTGGAGGAAGATCCGTCGCTTGTGAAGGCCAGGGACTACGATAATCGAACTCCACTTCATGTTGCTTCCCTCCATGGTTGGATTGACGTTGCTAAGTGCTTGATTGAATTTGGCGCCGACTGACAACTTGTACGCTAGATAATGGTTAACTTTCCTATTTTGTTAATTAGTTGTAACTATTAGTTAGTTTGTTAGTCAGTTACTGTGTAGTTAGCCTTTAGTTAGAAAGATTGGTTTGCTATTTATCATATGATAGCCACGTGTATAAATATAAGGCT
>JANTPZ010010182.1:0-12419 GCA_025593235.1 Vachellia pachyceras | reverse complement strand
GGAACCGTACAAGACATGAGGGGAAATGAGGATGGAACTCAAAAACCCCATTTCCATATGGAACCGGTTCATCAAAACAGATGGAAATTGGCTTCCACAACCTGAACCATGAAAGTCTAATATATTCCATGGAACCAAAATTCATTCCTAGTTCACCCTCACCACCTTCACCTTCACCTTCAAGAGCTTCTGTCTCCCAACCTCCACAAGTTGATGCTGAATTTTTAATTTAAACATTACTAAGACTTCATGGAGACGATAGTTGCTGCCGTAAACAGGGCCTATTTTCCGACAGACAAAATCTCCATGTGCCTGCACCAGGACAGACAAAGACAATGTTAAAAGCTAGCTGCTACATCTTTCAGAACGTTGAAGGGAACTCTCAGATAACTCTATATCCAGGACTCAGAATAGCCCTTGTCGGCAAAACTAAATGGGCAAACAGAGTTCTATTTGTGCAGAAATTATATTATACTCCAGAAAAAGCACGTTCCTTACTCATCTGTGCTTTTCAAACAGTCAAATGCAGAGATAACGCTCTGAGACGTATCCACAAGAGCACTATGTCGCTCTTCTCCATGACCAGCAACTTTGTCCTCTGCGTGTCCTTCAGACAGTACCGACAATTGAGCCTAAGCACAACAAAATCCATTCAGAAAAATGATTTGACACAGTCAAAAGGGTGGTCGACCATAATTCAATGCTCCCTCCGATATTAATTTTTCAATTATAATTTTAGCCATATTCATAGTGCTTAGTTTTAGGGATTTACTGGTTCATTTTAGAAAATTTAAGCAAATACGCTAAATTAGGGTCTTATCAGGACACTACTTAAATATTATAGTTCAAAGATGATTGTTTACTTGTAAAAGCAAAGTTTTTATTCCGCATGCATAGAAAGTACGTGCTACGTAATAAAGGAAGTACAACATTGGTTTGTAAGGAAACAATTTCCCCTGTAAGATTGAGTCAAACTTGAAAGAAACTAAGAAAGCTGCCTATGGTTCTTCCGTACTACACATAAATTTGACAAAAGTTCTAGGAATTTTTTTTGGCGGAATTGTTAATCAATTGTTTTTTTGCCCGAATTTGTTAATCAATTGTTGAATTTTATATTTTTGACAAAAAAACTTCGCCTCACTTACATTGATAACAGTACACAAAAAATTTCGATTATTGCATATTTTGATGAGAAAAGTACCTGGAAACCATGAGCCAAAAGGAATTGAACTATGTCCGAATCAATCTTTTTAATAGTGCTCTTAGTGGTAGCTTTATTTGAAAAGCATTTCAAGGCCCCACTAAACGTTTCACCCTCAGCAGAAACATTTGTTCTACGAGTCCAAACAGACGGCTGCATTGTTGCATAACAGTAATCAAAACAATAGATGGGACAGCGTTACAAATAACGGCCATTCTCATCAGGCAAAAGGCCCTTGGGAGAACTATAAAATAAAATAAAACAGACACACACATAATAATTGAGAAGCTACTACCACTAGATATTGAACAATCTAACAGTTGCTACCTTAGTTATGTACTTCCGGAGATACTGCACAACTATTTCCAGCTTCCACTTAGGTTCAGTGAAGATCTGACACCATTTTCATCCAATGAATAAACCATTAATCATAACATCACAGTCAAGCTTTGTAAACCCGCAAAACACAGACTGAAAATTTGAAGACACAGAAGTTTCAGAGAACATGAAAACTCAAGCCTCTGACAGTGTACACGTTAAAATAGAATAACCAATAAATCCATTATATTCAAATGTGAACATGGATATTCGCAAGCAAAAATCGGTTGCTTCTACTCAAACCCTAATAAAAGGTACTAAAGTAATCCTATACAAGGATACTAAAATAAGATCTTCACTTTACTATGTAGAGATTAATTTGCTTTAAATCGTTCTCAGGTCGTGCCCTTTCACTAATGCATAGGTTTCATTAGGAAAGGCATAACCCTATCTATGAATTATCAGACCATATAATCAGAACATTGAAAACATTTAGGAGAATATTTAGAAGCTACCTGAAGAAATTGTGGAACCATATCTTGATTATAATTTAGTTCATCCAAAATTATCTCCACCAAAGGCGTTCTGCACCAAAGTACAATATCACCTCTTTACTTCAATCAAGATGCATGACAAAGAAAAACTACAATTTTCAATAGAAGAACATTGTAACAATTAAGCAAAGGCTCAAAAATAGAAGGTACCTAGACCCATCAGCCCTTGTAGTACAACCAGCAAGATCTGCTTTGTTCCTTGACAGATCAAGCTCCATTACCTAAAATCATTGAGAATATCAGTTCAGACAGGTAAGCTGCTTCACACACACACACACAGCCACACACACACACACAGAGATCTGATTATGATATTCAGGAACGTACCATAACCATAAATTTTTCCATAGAGATGCAGGCGTTCTTTCCTACTTCAGCTAGAGCAATTGACAATGAAGTAAGACAATTTTTGAATGAGCTAGATTCAGTAACCTCTTCACACTCCATATATTTATTGGGTTCGTTTTTAAGTTGAGATACTTGACAAATAATGGTCAGGCAATTCTTCATTAAGGCTTTGTAGTTTATTTTCCTTGATCCCTGCAAAACAATCAGATTATAAATATATTTCAGAAAATAAAATAGCAACACCTTCTAAAAGGCAGAATCGAGAAGCACAATATTTCTACAATAAGTGCTTGGAAAAAGAGTGAAGATATAGTCCTAACTAGCTGTTTAACGCTATAAATATTTTGTGGGTTGACCATTTACACAACATTTTCCGAGCTTTGGCTTCAAAAAGCATATATACCAGTAACATGTTGAGCAAACACTCCCTCTCAATGTTCCAGTCCATTGTTGCTGCAACAGAAAATGTTTGCTTAGAAGCATTATAAGAATATATGCTAAAGATATTAGATATCAAGTTTAACTCCATAAACACCTTTGCGAGGTAAAAAATCTCCTTCAAAAGCTTTGACAAGATATTGAAATACCAACATGTTTTGTAAGGGCTGGAACAAGGTCAAAAAAATTTAAAAAAAAAAGAAAAAGAAATCATTAGCTTTATTTATTCAACAAAATTATAATCAATTTCAAAGTTCATAAAAGGACGATTAACTTTACAACAGAAATAAATGAAAAACTTGGTCGCTTAACATGTAAGTAGTAAATAAAGCTAAAGACCATGTATTATACATCAGAAGGGAGTTTGGTCACAATCAAATGGAAAGTGGTTTGTGCCAAACTTATAGAAATCATACATTTAGTTATTTACCCTGTTCCCTCTGGATCAAAAAAGAAGAAGCTCAATATTATTCTAAACTAATTCCTCTTTCAACCAAGAAAAACATATATTTAAGGAATTTTAGAACAAGATGTAGAACATAGATGAACTAACCTTAACATCTGATGCTTGGAATTTGGCGTTGGATAACATTTCAGCAAGCTCGTCAATCAGACGAAAAAAACTCTAAGGTAGATGGAAAATTATGGGTTAAACTTCGTTTCAGAACTAAGTATTAAATTAAGGTTTAACAAGGGGGAACGTCACTAGAAGAAAATCAAATCACAAGAAGACAATGAAGGTTTACTGAAATGCAGATGCACTTGTCATCAGTTTAAAAATTATGTGCAATGAATATTAGTCCACCTTATCCCTCAATACATGAAACATAAGCGAATTAAAGTTTTGAATAGTGACTATAACATTATCTGCTTCTGCTCAAAGCAGCACAGATTTCTATTAAACAAATACAGGGCGGAGGTACAGAATAAGCTGTACAACTGGTAAATTTCAATTACGGTAATTTTTATACAAACATTTTTGAATCATACAGGAAGAAAGGGTTCCTAACTCTTAAGCACATTGTTATTGATAGTTGAGCGGTTCAATCAAAGATTCCCTTCTTTAAACTAAGACCCATGTAGAATATAGGTTCACAGTGCAATAAGAATTAGGTAGGGAGCAACATGGTAGTATCAACAGGACAAAATGGGGACCAAGGATGAATAAGAAGCACGGTGAAAAATATAGAAAATTAAGTGAATAAAGAGCTAAAGGACTAAATAACAGAGTTTAGCGCAGGAAAGACCAACTCACAGAGGGGTCAATAGCGTCACCAAACTGCTTGCCTGTCGCTTGATTGATTGTACTGGCATTATCTAGACTAACAATAATCGGGGACCAAGCCTAAAAGAAAAGTATAAATGTTTGTAATCTATTTCGACCAGATTCCAATATTAGCAATTATACGCAACCAGGAATAAAAATAAGAACAGAATGCATGAAGATGATTAATAGTATTTGATGATACCTCTTCAACTACAACCAACTCTGATGAAGGACAACAGCCTGGTTTGGATTTGTCTTCCATAGAAAAATACACACGAGGGAAGTGCTAAACCCAACCAAAAAAAAGCAGTTACGGCATCAGTTACATCTAGAGCGTATGAATATGAATAAGTAAATTGACGTCACAGTCAAATACCTTGTTTAACTCAATCAGAAGTTGATAACTGGCCATGATCAACTCTAAAGACTTCCCGGTCCGCAGAATATGCAAAACTCCCTCAAACATTTTTCTTAACAAATTGAAATTTCAAATTAAGCACACAGTTGACTGGAATATACACAAAAGAACCAGCAACGTGAATAAAAGCAGAATGATGTTTAACAATTAATAGTAGAACGGGTTTTGAAAAAATGGTCCAAATTTTCAATGACAGTAAAATCTTATAGTCCGATTTCTCAGCACTTGTAATTGCAATGCAGTTTACACTTTACAGTCTAAAATGCATCATTCCTTGTTGAGGAGAAAAAACCATAAAAATGAAGCCTCAATTGAATCTTAAAGGGCGACTTATTTTAGGCGTTCAAAATAAGTGGGCATGAGTGTAACGGGATGAGGGTAGAGATTTACGAAGTTGGTGATGTTCCATGATCTGAAACAACTGAAGCAGCACGAAAAGCACTCAGGAAAGCAATCCCTGCATATATGAAGGTAATGAAGAAAGAAAGTAAAAAATAAGATCTTTTTCGCGTACAGCCGTCGTAACCCACGTTTGGTTGGCCAGAAATTGCATAAAAATGTGAAGTGATCCAGAACTTAAGGAAATTCACATAGGATCGGCAACATTCACCAAGGCTTGTTTAATTTTTAACCGTTAAACCCAGAAAATAAATAGCTAAAACCCATAAAAACATTGCTTTTGCGTTTGCTTTCTGAAAAACCAAACATAGATTTCTGGGGATAAGTAAAGCAAAGATTTCAGTGAGCATAAGAGAAGGGAGACACGTACTGCCGTCGCGAGACTCTTGACTATCCTTAGTTTCCGAGGCATCGAAGATGGCCAATATATTTTCCTCAAAGCCTCCTCTGTTCCATCCCCTATTGCTAGTGCAAGGGTTCTCCATTGTAACCACCCGATTGCCTGTTTTCACCTGCAGGCGCCAATTTCTTCTGTCTGGCCTTTTAGATGCTTTTCTTATTTCCCGCCATAATAGTGAACCCGAACCACCACCGCTACCCAGCCGAAAAGAACCACTCGGGCCGGTAATGGAACAGGACCGGGGGAACCCATAGAGTGGAAAAACTTTTTAAAAAAATTCCGTTGCCGGGAATCGAACCCGGGTCTCTCGGGTGAGAGCCGAGTATCCTAACCGACTAGACTACAACGGATTGCTGTCCAGTGAGCTTTATTTGTTTTAAAAAAACTTATCTAAATGTAAATAGATCTACACACATAATCATGGAAAACCGCTGGAATCTGTGAACTTTCCTTTCATTTCTGGAAATTTAAAAAAAAGAGCGTCATACTTATAATATAGTAATACACTATTGCCAATGATAAGTATAGGCCATTGAACGAACAAACGGATCCGGTGGGTCAACTCGTAAACCAATGACCCACACCCATATCCGGTCTGGGAAAGGCTTATAAATTGGAAAAAGTGTTATCCGATTAACCCGACCAGTTTACGAGTTGGCCGGATTGCTTTTAAAAAAATATCAAAAAATCAATTCATTTGATTTCTTTCTTCTTCTTTTTTTAGTAAAAACTGGATATCATTAAAAAAGGTTCAAACATTACAGAATGATTCAGAGATCCACAATGGGTCCGTTTGGGAACGCGGTGGGATAAGTAACTTATTCGAAGAAGTACTTATGGAGAAGTGCGATTGAAAAATAAGTTAGATTATAGAAGTGATTTGTGTTTGGGAAAGCGGTGGAAGAAGTAACTTATTTATAAAAGTAAATGCGTTTGGGAACACTTCAAATAAGTGACTTATTTGTAAATTAAAATTAAATTAAACTTAAAATAAAATAAACCTCTATAATTACAATAATAAGATCGCTAATTGTCATTCTTAGAATTAACAAGTTCATCTCTGATTACATCCCATCCATCATATATCTTGAAGGAAGGAATAACTAATTTCTATATGATAAAAGCTTTGTATCTTTTACTGTAATTTCCTCTTTTCAGAGCTTTGTGACAAAAACTTTATATCATCGAGATCATCAAGCATAACTCAGCAAAAACACTATACATTGACATATCTAATCAGAGCAAAAAAACTTCCGCGGAGCTTGGCGACAGACTGAAGGCGGGGGAAGAACAGAGCTTGGCGGCTGTTTCTTCCACCATTCCACTCACGAATCAGCCGCCATCTCCATTCCCTCAACCACTCGTCGCTGCACTCCCTGTCACGAAACAGCAGGCGCCGCCAACGGAGAGCTGAAGAATTTCATCATCTCCTGGAGCATTCGACGAGAGGAGACAGAGGAGACCTTCACACCTGAGTTTCGCCATCCACGCCATCGCTGGGTAGTTGTTCCAGACCTCATTGCTCACGACGCCGGGAGAACCAGCCGCCACCCATTGTTCTTCTGCTCTCTCTCCTCACGCCAGAACACGAGGACACGCCGTCATCGCCAGATCTGACCCTCACTCCGTCATCACTTGGAGCAGAGAACACGCACGCCTCTCATCCTTTCATTTAGACGGCGACTCCGAGAATGAAGGCCAGTAACGGCGAAGTGGGTGAGCAAAGAACCCGCCAACACAGATCAAGGTAAGCAAGAGGTCAGTGACTACAGCAGATGAACCTTGTCAGCAGCGTTGGGTGAAAAAGCTCAAAAAGCAAGCTTCTCGTCAGAAGGAACTTTTGAGGACAAGCAGCTTATTTGGATAAGCTGAACCAAACAGACCGAGATGGTGAACAGGAACCCCATCGAGCGTTTTGCACTGTGCGCCGCACGTTTTGGCCTGCTACCGGGTTGCCAAACACACCCAATATCTCCCTCCAACACCCCTTCATGTATATTCAAAGGGGTTGGTCATAATAACAAAAGTTCCCCACCAAACTGTGAGACATTTTCGCTAATATATCTGCTAGAAATTTGTTCTCCCTCATAGCATGCTGTCAAATAATATCCCGGTTCCGAGAGATTAATTGTCGAGCCTCCTATGCGATATCCTTGAATGGATTATTACTAATGCAGCCCCTAGAAATTATATTAATAGCCTCAATACAATCTGTGTTAACTATAAATGGTTATAGCCACGATTCCAACATGTTTGTAAGCCATGAATAACTGCAATGACTTCTGCAATAGCAGGGGGAACCATGGTAAGCTTACAGTTAAAGCCACCAATCCATCAATCATTCCCTACTCGGATAACCCCACTGCAACCATTTGGCCCTAAATTGAGCACTGAACCATCTACTTCAAACTTAACAACATCTTGCCTTCCATTGAGGTCCACCCGTAGGCTAAGGCGTTGACTTGCATGAAATTTACATCGAGGCAAGAGAGACTGATCCCCACTAGCCTGGAAGAAAGTAGAGAGGCCGTTATTTTGATTATTCTGAATATCTTCTCCAAACACTCTCTTGCATCTGTCAGTCCAAATATCCCAACAGAGGTAGCCAAATAGAACTCTCCATCTCAACTTTTGTGTAAATTCTTTGCCTGCTTCCTCTTGAGGTTCCACCGGATCCAATCTATTCCTTGAAGGGATGAGAAATCTTCCCATAAGGAAGGCTTGATCAGTGAAGACCATCTCTCTCGAGCATTAATATAGTCAAAAGGTGCATAGGGTCTTCGTCTTCCCTACAATCGAATGAATAACACACTAAATCATCAATGCCTCGCTCGAAGCGAAGTTGTGTTGTATGAGTCTTTCCATGCATGAAGATTCACATGAAAGCTTTAATTTCCTCTGGAACTTGCCATCTCCATAACTCCTTCCAAATGCCATCTCCCTGTAGATGAGTACCTGCAGAAATAAACTGGTAGGCAGAGCTAACAGAAAAATAACCATTAGATAAAGGTTTCTAGAAATACTTATAATCTCCTCTCTCCTTACAAGAGGGTGCGCGTTCATATTTTGATCAACAATGTGGGGATGAAAGCATCTACACAATTTGCAGTTCTTTTGATTTCTCCATCCAGAAACGTTTGGCTGTTTGGGTTTTTTAATTCCTCTCCTTCCAAAATGTGGCGCTTTGTCTTAGTCTCTTCCCTTGTCTTTTTGAGTCCTTTCTTTCTGACTCCCTCTGTTCTTCAGTTCTTCTTCATCCCACTTCTATACATAAATCAAAAACGCATCCTGGATGTGCCAGCACGTCCTTTCAAACATCAAAGCTCACCCTTGGACGTTGCTTCCTTCCGTCTTGGTGGTTCACGTCAATGAGTTTGATATCGGCCGTTGCTTCCTCCAGTCATCTGGTTCATCTTCTTCGGTTTGTGTTTTTTTATCATGATTTTTCTTTACCACTCACTGGACCACTTCAAAAAAAATAAAAAAAAACTAATTTTTTGGAAAAAAATGCTGTGATACGGAACCTAAAATGCTGTGCTCATTCCTCCAACCATTTCCGAAAATAATATGTTCTGGCACATTTAATAGATGCAGTGTTTGGTGTGTTTGAAAAAATAAGTAAATAAATGCAGTATTCTCATAGTGCAACTTGCGCACCAGCTCCTTCGGGCATTTATGACCTGGTTAAAGGCTTTCCCCATTGGGACCAATCTCTAGCAGTTCATCAATGCCCTGTTTACTTGGCCTAAGCCCTTTTAATAGCCCCAAAAAATAGCTTGGTGCTTGGTTCTTATCAAACAGATCAATAAACGATGATATCAATTGGGGCAAGTGGTAGGTGATTTTGATTCATCCGGGTCTCAAGTTCGATCCTCAATATATGTAGAAATCTTTGTTGGAAGACCCATCCACACAATCATTTACGCGATGCGCGACGAATCCGGATGGGCGGCCGAAAAAGGAAAGAAACGATGATAACGCTTAAATAACCAACTGTTTTTGGATCTAACGGAAGGGTTTAATCTCTTGTAATGTGATGAACTATAATTTGAATATTCACTAAGAGAAGTGTCTACATTTTTTAAGGGATAAGTTCCGAAAGTTTTTTGAAGAACAATGTTACTCCAATAGAAATGGTTAACTTTCACCATTAGTTTGCCGAAGTAAACAAAACAAAGACTACTTACAAACCAGTATGGAGTAACTTGGAAGAAAAAGGTGAGGAGAGTGGTCGAGGGACACAATACATAAACCCAATGGACATGTATACACAGACACACACATACTCCAACACTCTGGGAAACCCCTACTCCCTACCAGTATGCAGAATTTAAGCAGGATTTATGAAGAAAAGCTTGTCTGGGCCAAGACAAAGATCTTGAAACAAGAACCAAATCACTGGATGTAATGGGTTTCGATTGTTTTTAATCTTGTTTAAGCCAATTTGGAGTTCGCCTATGATCAGAACCAAGCCGGGCCATTTGTTCTAAAAAATTTACGGCACAATAATGACACTTGCTCATCTTTAATTGTATGGCGTAGTCCAGGACATTGAAATACTAACCGCTCAAAGGGAAATAACAGATTTTCTGTGCATATTAGAAATATTATGCTCTGAACATTTAAGAGCTGGGACAACAACATAAATAAGAACCCCACTGACAAGTAAATAAAATAATATACGGATTGGTGGGGTCACACCCCATTAAAGTTTTTCGACTGATCCATAGTTTATATACATAATGCTGCAAAATGCTTTACAAATTATGAGTGAAAGCGAATATAGAAGAAGGTGTGGTACAAATCCTTCACTGAAAAGCACAGGAATCAAACTTTTTTATCAGTGACGTTTTGTTCTTAATACAGCAACATGAGAAGTTATAGAAACTGATAAATGCACACTATCAAATTCCTCACAACTAGAAATGACTTCTCCTGTTTGGCTACTTCTCCTAATTAAATTATTTTGCAGTACGTAGTTTGACGTCATAAATGCAGACTGCTAGGTCCTCATCAACCATCAACAAGTGGGAGGTTACTGTGCCTGTTTGCCATATTTGTCATGGTATTGAAAAATCACGTATGCGTAAATTGAAATAATACTCATCTCACGTGCTAATCTTGTAGATTATAAATCACATTAAAAAATAGCTTCTACCATTAATTCAAATAAGCCTATTATAATGACTTGAAACCAAAGCAAGCCAACTATTATGCAACTAAAATGAAATGAAAAGCAGGTCAATGAAACATATATACTCCTCTAGCCTTGTTTACAGGATAAAGAGAGAATATTTTATTTAGTCATATTTATAAATCACCTTATTAGAATGTGCAATTATACTATTCATTTATTATATGTTGAATTTGCTCCCATAAAAAGTTATTAAATATTATCATTGTGAGATTTAGGGTTCTTTTATTTATATAAAATATGTTAAAAATTAAATATTATAGGTACAAGTGATTGAAGTTGGGGACACCAAATGTAGCAACATTCAAATAAACCCCAAAAGTGAAAAGAGAAAGGCAGATATTTGATATTTCCCATAATCGCATAACCCCACGTTAATAGATGGTGACAATGACTGTACCAAGTACTTTAATTTACAACCTGCAGACTATTCAACAGCCTGCTTTTCAAATGAATGCAGCAGTTAATTCTGTACACCATATTTCAGATGCTCGGACCAACTTCCCCAATTCTGATATCTTCGTCATTGAACTTAGTTCATACACGAAACTTCCTTTTTATCCTAATTACAGCTGACCTCTAACTACCTCATTATCATAATTAAATGAAGGTAATCAAATGGTTAACTCATGATGAACTTTGTTTGAAAAATGAAACATCTTTTCAATTTTGCCCATATTATAGAAAAACATCATGTGTGTGTTTGTGTTTGGGAATTCATTGGGAGAAAGAAGTTACGGATTTTGAAATTATTTTACGGATTTGATATGTTTTTATCTTAACTTGTGTGCACTGTTGAAAAAATTGTTTTCCAAACATGCACCATATTAGACTTCAGGAGTTCTAGCCTTTTTCCAGTAGATCTTGTAGTGTTGGTGTAGAAAATGTTAATAAATTTTTACCAAAAATGTGTATAACACTATATACTTTTTAGATAAGTAAAAATACATTTGAACATTCAAAATATATGAAAAATGCCAAAAACTGTAGATATAACCTAATATCATTACTTTAGTGGTTTTGTGTTATATTTAACGGATATAATATTTCTGCTCTCATTTTAAATATTCATGTGTATTTTTGTACCTCTGAAAAGTAGACGGTGGGGGTGCATTTTGTATGAAAGTTCATAGGTATTTTTTACCTTAACTATAAATTATAATGGGGGTAATATTTAGAAAATGTTCATTTAATAAATAACTCACTAAATGACTTATATCGTCATTCACATAAACTAATGAATAATGGTTAAGTCATGAAATATCTCTTAAAATAGATAAGATTTACCGACTTTACCCCGAATAAAGTTTTGAAGAAAAGAACTATAGAGAGACATGTTTAAGCACTAATTATATTAATAAAATTGGTAAATAAGTATTAATAATTCTTCAAGTAACCCATATTATAGATCAAAGAATTCTTCTCAGAATATGAAAGAAATCATTTTAAACTTAAAGTTTCATATCTCTCTTCATGATTGTGTTGGCTATTTAAGCAAGTGAGTACGAGGGAACTGCAGTTCTGAGCTCCTCTCTTGCTTGGTTATCTGTCTTTGAAAGCCTTGTGCTCATTTAACTATGGCATTGGTGGTACCGATTATTAAGCAGGCAATTATTCTGGCAGCACTTGCTTTAATGCCATGTTTTTCACTTGCTATGGATGTTCCTTACATTAGGCAATTGGCAGCTCAGTATAATGTGTCATGCATTTTAGTGTTTGGAGATTCAAGTGTTGATCCCGGCAACAACAATGTTCTTCCCACTCTGATGAAAAGCAACTTCCTTCCTTATGGCAAAGACTTCTTCAATGGCCACCCAACAGGAAGGTTTAGTAATGGAAGGCTTGCCTCAGATTTCCTTGGTCAGATTCTAACGAACCCTTT
>JANTPZ010010181.1:0-10450 GCA_025593235.1 Vachellia pachyceras | reverse complement strand
GAAACACAAACTTAATTAAAGCAGCCGCAGCTAAGGTTCACAGGAAAAGATAGACCCTTCCGTCGTGTAGAAACAAAACAGAGACATGAAGTTAGGGCGCGAGCGATTCACAAGCGGAGAGTGAGGTCGAGGTGGTTAACGTGGTCGACGAGAGGATCGGAGGGCTTGGGGGGAGAAGGAGGGGGAGGGAACTGGTGAGGTCCGGCGAAGGGAATGGGGTCAACATGGAGCCAATAGGGGTCGAAGAAATGGGGCTGGGGCTGGGGGGAGGGGTGGTGAGGTTGGAGGTGTGCGGCGGGGCTGAGGTTGCGGTTGGCGGCTCTCTCACGCTTGTGGGCGTTCTGGTGGCCGCCGAGAGCCTGGGAGGTGCAGAACTTGCGGGGGCAGTAGCGGCACTGGAAGACGCGAGGGGAGGGAGGCTGGGACTTGAGGAGGCCGCGGGAGGAAGGAGAGGCCTGGTTGAGGAGCTCGTACATGCCAGCGGGCTCTCCCATTGCTATGCTATCTGATGTGACGATGATGATGGTGAAGTAGGAGGAGAGAAGAGTGGCTGTGTTTATATAGAGTGGTGAGCTCTGGCTACGGATACGATGGGGGTCGCTCCCATGAGATGACGCATTTGCCCTCCGTCCTCGAACGTTACTTCCTTTTGCATCATCACATAGCTTCAAGAGAAGGGTGACGACAACTAGGGTATAAGCATGTAAGGTGGTGAGGGGCATATGTTAGATAATGCGGCGCGTGGATAAGTGGCAACGGAGAGAGTGGTGGGAGGAGGGGTGAGGGAAGGGGAAGAGGTAGTGAGTGTAGTGGTGGCCGGAATGAGGTGCGTGAGGCAGAGAGAGAGAGAGAGAGAGGAATGGATTGATTTGAGCCCTTTAGTTAGTTAGGAGGGTTGGATGGATGCAGCCAGTAGTATTAGAGAGCCACGTACCACCTGCGCCAATAATAATATCTCTCTTTCGCTAACGCCAACTTTGAGACGCCAAAAAGAAAAAAGAGAAGCAAGCAAAAACAAAGTGAGTTGATTTGGGAATGAAATGAGAGTGCAGCAGCAAACCCAGACCAGGTTGGTGGTATCTTCATTCTGTGTGTCAGATGCTTTACGCCCTCTTTCGTTTGCATTACATTACATAGGCAATGCATTTCATTTCACGATGATGGACGTGGGCTTTGGTGGGAATGATATACTCAAATTTTAAACAATGATCCCGTTGCAAGGCAATCACATAATTACCGTTTAGATCGTAAATTACATTAAAAAAATAGTTTTAAATGCTAATCCAAATAGGTACATCAAAGCCGGATTTGCAGTGTAGGGTTATTGATCTATGGACAAACATATAGAGGGAGACGACCAGGGCTATGGCTGAGGGTGAGGGGATGACATTTCAGTCTGAAAAGTTTCAATCCCATGTCTGAATTTTCAAATGCAACCTCTTAACGTTCTTCCCAACGTGCACATCATACATACATAGGTTTGAACAAGGGCTCATTTGGGATGTTGGTTTGAAACATAGGTTTTACAGATTTCAAGGTAAAACTTAGGTTTTAAAAAGTGATTTATGTTTGAGAAGTTATAGCTTTTACAGATTCTGAGGCAAAAAAGTGGGTAGAAAAGAGGAAAGTAAGAAGGAGAAAGAAAGAAAATGTAAGAAAGAGAAAAGAGAAAAAAGTAGGAAAGAGAAAACATAGATTTCAAACTTAGGTTTTGTAACCTAGGTTTTAAAATCTGGCTACCAAACCAGCCCCAAGTCTCAAGCAGGAAGCAATTCATTACGCTAAACACTCTCTTCGGCCAGTTATCCCAATCCCAATCTCCTAACGCTCCTTGGAACGAAGAACCTACTTACTTGACAAGGCTGCAATCTGCTTGTGTCAATAACCATCCCAATCTCCCAATCCTTCCATCTCACTTGTATTTTATTAACAAGAATTAATAAAATAACAACATATAACCGCCGTCCAATATACATACATACATTGAAATTAGATTTTCACAGCATTATCATGGTCCCAAGTATTTTTTTTTAAAAAAAAAACAGTTCTGGTACTGCTACTTAACAAATGTGAAGCATTCAATTTTCGTTTCAAATGAACTGAAAATTCCAAAGATGTTTTTTTTCTTAAAATTACAAACTCCATAAGTTTACGTTTCTTTATTCTCTTAAGAAAAGCAGAATCAAAGTGCTTTCAGTATTAATAATTTGAGAGCGAACGAACATAGTCATTATGCTCCTCCTTCGGTCAAATACTTCCACCTCTCCGGGCAGGAACCGAGTATGACGGGTAAAAAGCAAAATTTATGAAGATAAACTTACCAAGAGACGAGCTTTGATTCAAGTTTCCACAGCAGAACGAATGATTATTACTTTTTCGGGTGACAAAATGATTATTATTATTAACAGTTCAACTCATGCATGGCCAATCCAACAATCAATCACCCACTCGGCCACTCCTGTCGACATGTCTTGCAGCCACTCAGTTGCAGTTCAATTTCAGTTTGATCTCAATTACTTAAGCCTTTTCGAATTTCAGTGGCAATTACAAAAGCAAGGCTCTTTGAAAGGCTCAACATGGGTCTCCACAACGGTTCAAGGGGAGATCAAAGTCCAGATACTAGATTATAAGGGGATCAGGTCAGTATCATCAATTAAACCATCAAATTATTTACAAGCTAAGTATTTACAGGAGGAGAAAGCGGGGTTAGTGTCACTTCCAATAGATATGACCCACGACCAACATGTTACTGTACAGAAGATGGTCAGCTGCAAAAGAAGAGGACGCTTTGGAGTTTGGAGGAGGGACACCTCCATGTTTTTTCAGTTGATGTCGAAGTATCTTGGATTCTCAGGAAAATGGTATTCCACATTCAACTGCCAAACACACCCCAACAATCCTCGTCAGAACCTTGGAAATGCAAATGAAGAAAATACACACATTCAAATACAAATGCTCGGAGATCCACACAAAGACAGACCGAAGGATCAACTATATCTCATTTAGTATTTACACACATCACTGCCAGAATTTGGTTCCCGCTACAAAGTTTCAAACCTGGGAATTATAATATTACTATCCAGGATGGCCGTAGATGTTGAAAGAATCAACTCTCCCTTCATCCCTATTTTCCTTTTCACTAAGAATCGGCTATATTGATGATCGCTCCAATTCATAGGTCAGACAGAAACTATAACTAGACAAACTAGCTCTGTTCACACCGTAATTCATCAAGAATACATCAAGTAAACTTGAAGACAAGACAAATAAACCAAAAACAATAATTAACAAGTAAATTAATTGCTTTCCACATTTGTGGACAGAAGCCATATGGATTTTGGATTGTGATTGTTTCAGGACGGTACAGGTAAATACAGGCTCATGCAGCAATGTCACAACATAAGCAATCGCACATACCTTGCCCTCGTCTGCATCTGAATGCCGCTGAGGGAACACGACCCTCAAATCATTATACAAGTAAAATCTCCGATCCCCTTCCACATGCAATCCAGCTTTTTCTGGAAGTGAATTAGGTCGGGATTTCTGAAGTGATGTTCTTGCAGTCCTTTTAGGGAAAGGACATATGAACCGGAGGTGAAGAGCATACCGAATTGGACCAGCGCTATTACTATTCTCATTACCTTTAGAACAGGAGTGCGATGATTTCCTGGATTCTTCACATGTTTTATCCCAGAATGATTCCTTTCTGTCATCCTTCTCGCATTTATCAGAAATACATCCATCATCAAGATTTACAAAGGAAGGAATTCCCATTAATTTCATGTCGGGGGATTGTTTCAATTCCTCTTTGTTAACTAAATCAGTCAAGCTAGAGCCCTTTCCATTTTTCTGATTCATCAATCTTGTTTTATTTACTTTGTCAACTGCATCTGTCTGCACTAATTCTTCACATTGCGGGTCATGATACTTTGTTTTCACTGGGATCTCCTTACCCATGATTCCACTGTTTGGAGCTGTTGGACCTTGCTTTGGCTGAGAGGAAGTTGAACTGGAAGTTTCAAGGTTCACTTTCTGTCGCAAGAATGTCTACTCAAATACGAAAAGAGTGAGATCATAAGTTGATAAACAATTAATCCCATAGGATTGAAAGGAAGCATTATTATTAAAACTCAAGCAGAGAAAGAAAATGAAGCATATCCAGTTCATGAATTTATATATATCCACAGCATTGCATTCAACGTTGTTAGATATAGGTGACACAAAAAAAATGTTAGATATAACCTCATATAGGAAACAAAAAGACTTGATGAATGTAGCATTAAGCATTTATGCTGCTTAAATGTCGGATGAATTTTTCAAGTACAGAATAGCATCTTTCTAGGCTACACAGACGCACTTATCAGGAGATACATGCAAAGTGGAAACTATTGAGTTTTCTTTGGGATGGGGACATGGGGAGCAAGATTTTTTTTAAATATATTTTACTCTTTTAGATCTCAAACTAAAACTATAGAAATCATAATTTGAAGAAACCACGGAGAAAATCTGACAGGCCCAAACCATTATGCTATTAGGAAATAAAGAAACCCAACTCCGAAGAGCCAGAGATTCACCCAAACTGAGACATCTTACTTTGGTACCAGCTGGCATGTCGCTCAAATCATAATTGCAAAAGAAAGTGTGAAGGGGAGTCTTTTCTGGATTGCTTAAAACCTGCAGAGTAAATAAATGCAAGAGTAAATCATTTTTCATATAAAGTTTAGTAATATGTTCACAAATTCCCTGAAACTCAAATTGAACATCAAAACAATACTGTATAATAGGGAAAAAGCATCTTTGAAAAACATGAGATGAAACTTTAAGTATGAAGATTGGTGGGCCCTTGGATAAATGGTTATAATTGTGAAACTTGTACGTATGTCAGTACCAATTGTATCCGTCCTTTCATTGGAATACGCAAGCGACTTTTGACAATTTGTGAATCATCATTGCTAATTCCTCGTTTCAGTTGTTCGCCTCGTGCCTTGTTTGGTGATGAATTTCCAGCAAGATTTATTGATGCATAATACAGCAGGTAACAATCTTCATCAACACTAGTCACTGAAAACGGAAGCTTTTGGGATTTTGGAGAAAAGTTTCCCCCAGTAATACTTAGCACAGCAAGAAAACCATCAATTCTCTACAGGAAAAAAAAGGAGAAACAATAAGCAACATGTCAATGTCCAAAATTATCCTATCCTATATTCAGAAATATTCACAACATCACTTCCACAAAGTAGCATGTATAAAAACCTTGCTTAGGTTTCCAGATAAGAAGCGGCCAGATAAAAGCGACTCCTCAAATGAACCAACCAAGGACCTCCTAACTGGCAGCCCACTCAAACTTTTGCTGAACCTCATGGAGTGAGAGGTAGGCACTAATTCTTGAGCTATTTGCCAACTTGTATTAGCACTATCATCCAAAGAAGATGGGCAGAAGTCTTGGCACAAAATATCAACATCTTCAAATGATTTGCTTGCAATATTTAATTCATCTTCCTTAAGGCATAAGTTAGATCTATCCAGTGAGTTTGCTATATTTTTTAGGGTAATACTGCAATTCCTCTTCTCTAAAACATTATTCCTACATCCTCCCCCAGCATTCAACCTCTCAGAAAATTTAGGACCAAGAGGCGAGAAGGAAAGTGGGGGTGAGTTCACCACAGGCGACGTGGGCGTCATGTTGCTTGGGAATTTTACTTGCATTGATTCCCTAAAATGATCAACTGCAGGTGTGGAAGGGCAACTACTATGGGATAATAGTTCTCTATTTTCCAGCAGAGGGCCATCGCTGGTAAAATAGGAATCTGTCTTGAGAGGCATGCTTTTTTGCTCCAAGCAACTTGACAAGGACCAAGAAGGCAAGTTACTGCTGTTACTGCTCCCAATATTTGCCTTCTTGTTATCTTGTGCAGCTGTATATTTTAAATTCTCACTTTTAACAAGGGAGACACTCCCCATATTTCGGCAGCCAATGTCAAGAGGATCACCTTTGAAATGGCTTGGAGAGATCATACTGCTCAATGGTGATAGTAGTCGCTTCCTGACCAGTGAACTGGCAGGTTCAGTATCATTGGTTGTGACATTGGTAACAGCGGGAGAATGAAGATTAGCAGCTGAAGCTCCCATCAAACCATCAGTTGAGGAGCTTGTTGGGCCAGCTTCAAAACCCACAATTCTAGAGGCCGGGGTTTGAATACCTCGCCCATTTCTTGAAGCATAAAAACAGCTGCTATCTGAAGAACCAATCTTCAGGCTGTGGACATTAGAAGTGACCTCAATGGCTCCTTTATAACAACACATAGTATCAGATGTATTTGAAATTTCCAGTGAGGCTTTCATTGGGAAATCAGTGAATGGGGGACCCCGAGAATATGCAGCCAATCCACTAGTGCTTCCACTTTGCACATTGTCAATAACAGATGACCTTGTATCAGAAAACTGTGGAGAGCAATGCAAAACAGCTGTTGCTGGTGCAACTTCTTCTGCAGTTGCACTAAGGGGTATCTGAGGCAAGCCCATCACTAGCGTAATATAAGTCCAGATTTTCCTAAAGAATTAAGTGGCTTGCTTATAATATCAATTTCATTCCTCTGTGTGGTCCTTTATATTACCTACAATCTTCAACTAACAAGGGGAATCTCAGCCTCCACCCTGATCCGTTTTTCTATTCAAGATTTTGTGCTACCTATTTGCAACTAAACCTGGAATGTAGTAATCTTACTCAAGTAATTCTAAACTGACAAGAACCCAAGACTACGTATCTAACAGTGGCATCCGCATATGAGAAACTAGAACCAACACTTCCTCCGCTGTAGATAGGAGAAAATCGAGGACATGATAAATATCTGAGAACTACAATGGGCACAGATCATGCGATCTCCATACTGGCAACAGATGAAGCACGAACAGTTCATGCTGGGAAGCAAGATCAGCGCATATGCCTGAAACAAGAATTGAAAAGGTACATTATTCAGCAGGGTCCACAAATAGTACAAAGAATCACAGCAAAAGACACAGATAGCAGCATCCCATATTTTTCCAGGATAATAAATCTCGGCATTACACTAACTAAGTCGGAGTCAATCACCCCTTGATTAAGTTAAATCGGACTCTTGACAATCACACTTGGACTCCTCAATTCAATTCAACAGAGATTCATATAACTAGGCCGCAAATATATGGAGGACAAGAAGTGAGGCGTAGGAAAATACAGGAGTTTTGGCCAAAATCAAGTGCGCATAGCTGGTGAAAGAGGAAGACCGTACCTAATCAATAAAGATAGGCCGAAAAGAAAGGGAGAGGCTAGAAAAGCAGCAACCTCATGGGAAGAACAAAGTTGAAGCAAACATCGATCTGAGGGGAAAACTTTGAAGATTAAGCAAGAATAATCAATAGATGCCCAGAAGATTTCTCATGAAACGATCAGCAGGAGGATGAAGAAAACCGAAGAGCTGACTTGCACGGCACACATTTACCGCAAGCGGTTTAACCTTTTTGAGTCCTCCTTATCCACCACAAGCAACAACTTATTTTGTTATTCCTTTTCGGGAGTCTAAAGCAGAGCCAAACTGACATCCACAGGGAAAAAATGTTTCACAACAATCCCACAAACCGAAAACCAACCAGATTGAAGCATAACCAAACTAAGTCCAACAAAACTCAAACTTCAGTGGTCAAAATCGTCAGGCAACACAAAGTAGAGGCCAACCCAGAAGTAATCAGTGGGAAAACGCACCAATGAAACTGGAAATGATAAAATCCGACTGACAAATCATATCAATAGACCCTCTGCAGTTCTAACCTCAGATCAAACAATCACTTGAAGAAAAATCGAAGATAATAGAGGGGGAATCAATAAAACGGTATTTCTTAAAACGATGTCTTTTTCCTTAGTTCTGCGAGTTGCAGAGGGCGACGACAATAATAACAGGTAAGGCCGCGCTGGTGTGTTTGGTCTAGAAGTTAGGCTCTGCATGAGGAAGAAGACCCATGCCTGCGTGGAAATGCTAGCCCTCACCCTCTGTCCCATGTTTATAATGCCAAAATACCAGCGTAGCGTCATCATCCCCATTCTGGTTTGCTTTGCCACCGGTATTTCTCGCCGTAATTATCATTAAATTTAAAAAAAATAATAATTTAAAAGAGGGTTTCGAATTATATATCAAAACAAATAGAAGCCAATATCAGCATTGCGTCCTCCGGCCTTTACAACTTTCCCTTCCTCTGCTGCACTCTGCTTGCTTAACTGAAATTCTTAATTATTGTGTACATTTTTTTTGGGCCAGTCTTTATTGTTGCTGTACATTTCCCCCTTTCTTTGTCTTTACCACTGGGATCCACAGGGTTGGGTACGGTCATGATTAAGGAATGGCTTTAAAATCCTAAATTCTTGACCCAATCCAAGCATTGCTATGGAAATTATCATTATATTCATAAATAGATAAATAACCAGTGAAAATGTTCCAATTTTCTCCTTTTTTGGGTGCTCTTCCTCTAATTGTACTACTTGGACAATTATGTTGCAAGATATTATTATATACTAATGAATTATAAAACAAACTTTCCGACTCTGGAAGTTGGTGGGGATTGGGATTTAAATAATCAGAGTTGGACTTTTCTTGTGCTCATGCATCTTCTCTGGCCGTCAGTTTGTTTCCTTTCGCTTTTTCCTGAGGGCAAACCAGTGGGCTTTTGAACAAAACCCCGCCACTAATTAGGTGGCTGCAATTTCACGCAGCAACCCATGAAGTGACATTTCATAGTAAATATTTTAAAAAATAGTGAGGAATGATTTTATATAGTATATATAATAAATGTAGGTGAATGGTTCATCATAACTAAGGCGCACCTTCATTCAAATAAGCGCCCAGATCCATTACTCAGATCCTTACGTTGAACACAAGATTTAAACATACAGTTTTATAAATCATGAATCAACTACTTATCAATTCCATCAGTTAATCAAGATAGAAAAATGCATTTACAGGTGAGGCAAAACAATTGGAGTAAGGAGTTAAACAAAAGAAGTACGTGTCTGAGAATCTGTTAGAAGAATGGTTTTACGCAAGTCAAAGTAAACATATGAAAAGAGTCTTATTTCAACTTATATACAACTTAATTTAGAAATGGTTCCCAATCAACATTGAATCACATTTGGGCAAACAACAGCTGTGGAAAAAGCGGGCCAACAAAACATTAAAATTTGATGCAGACAATAGGTTTGTTTGGTTAGCCTGTTTGGGCAACCAAAATCCATTCCTGCGCTTACCAAGATAAAATTCCTCTAACATATTTACTTCAAAATCTGTGTCCGTTCTCTCAAAGAGCTATCCAAAAACGACTCTAAATGCAGTGTACATGGTAGGAGAATTTAAGCGACGGAAGTATCAATAAAATTAATTTCGAGCCAAGGAGGATGAGACAGATTGTTTAAATAAAGAAAGGAGATGATTGGATCGGTCAGGAGAGTGCACGGTACTGGAGGATAATCAATGTTTATGAAGCTGGAAGGTTGAATCAAGAAATGAGGGGGCAACACGTTAGGACGGTTGCAGAAGAAGTGGATGGTTCTAGTTTGCGGTTGAATGTGTATGCAAGGACAAGGGGAACGATTGGATTGTTTAAATGTATATGCATTTGAGGCCCACATTCTTCTGCGTGACCCACGGCCCATTATGAGCCAACCACTTGTTCCTATGAGCATCAGAATGATGACGACATTTTGATGTCCTTTAACATGAAAGCGATGGTGAAAATAGCAAGGTTTCTAAATTGTCAAATTATTAACCATTATTTTATGTCACGCGCCCATGCTTGGTTGTGCCATGCACAGCACTCCCACGTAAGTGCACGAGAATCTTGGGTCCAGAAGAGCGATAAAAAAAATAAATGAAAAGTATACATGCATTTCTTTCTTGTAGCCTTGAGTGGGAGTAGGACGCAGGCACGCGGGAAACGGTAGAGCAAATTAGAAAAGACCGACCGAAAATCCAAACTCCGAGAAGACCGAAACAAATTAGTTGGAAGGGAAACAGGATGATGATGGTATGGAACTGAGGAAGCTCAGTTGTGAATCTTAATCAAACAAAAAAGTGAAGTGGGAATGCAGCGCGGAGAAGTTTATTCGCGGGAGAAGTACAGGCAATCGGTAACTGGTCCAGCCCAGATATTTGCAATGCAAGGTCTAGGAGCTCGAGCTTGTTTGGATGTGATTTTAAAAATAATTTTTACAGATTATGAGGTAAAACCTAAGTTTTGGAAAATAGTTTTTACAGATTTCAAGGTAAAACCTAAGTTTTGAAAAATAATTTATGTTTAAGAAGTTATTAACTTTTACGGATTCCGAAGCAAAAAAGTGGGTAGGAAAGATGAAAGAGAAAGAATGAAAAGTAAGAAAGAGATGAAAAAAAGTAGGAAAAAAGAAAGAGAAAGAAAAAGTAGGAAAGAG
>JANTPZ010010177.1:0-10696 GCA_025593235.1 Vachellia pachyceras | reverse complement strand
TGATGATGATGATAATAAGTGGGAGCCAATCAGAGAATCGAGGAAGATCCTAATTGCTGATAAAAGCAATTTTCTTTATACCTTTTTCTGATTCCTCGTGTCCGTCCTCAGTCTCTTTTTCTTTCTCTTGTGATTTCAAATTTTGACTCATCTATTTCATACTTTTATTTGGTCCCATTCCCACCCAATTGCACCACCCAGAGGAAGCAGTCTGCAAGTTACTACTGCTGCCTACCTACATTGATTTCACATGCTCCAAGATTTCAACTTTCTGAGTTACATGTTCATAAACCCGGATCGGATCGACTGGTTCGAACCGGAAACCGACGAACCGGCCTCCAGTCCGGTCCAGGTGATGGTTTGACTGCGGTTCGGGGTCAAATAGGTCAACCCGGGGTGAACAGGGATCAACCCGGCCGGGTTAGTGGGTTGACCGGGTTGGATTTTTTCTTTTTCTTTTTTAATTTTCTTTTAAAAAAACAAAATAATAATTTTTTAAATTTGTAAAACAATAAAAAACAGAACTCCTTCTCACACATGTATATTGGCTTCGTTTGGAAACCCGTTGAGAAAACGGACACAGATTTCGAGGTACTTTATGTGAGAGGAATTTTATCTCGGCTTGCGTGAGAATGGATTTTAGGAGCCAAAACGGCATTCCTAACGGAATACCAAACGCAGCCATTGTCGCGTTTGCATCTACTCATCTTCTTTTTAATTTGTTTTTAAAAAAAGATAAATTATTTTAAAATTTCAAATTTGAAGGTTAAAAAATAAAAAAAGAACCCGTACCATATATATTCTGATATTTTGGTAGGATAAATATTTCAAAATTATAAATAATATCAGAGAATATATAAGCTACAAGTATATGATTAGTTTAGTAATTGTTACTTTATTAATAATAGAATTTACTACTTTGTTTTTAGAATTTTCAATTTTGGATAGTTTGATTGTGTCAATGTGTTACAAGATTTATTTTTTTAATTTTTTTATTCCTCACAGGTCTGACCCCCGGTTTGATTCCGGTCTGACCCACTGACCCTTAACCCACTGCCTTATCCAGTTTAGTCATCGGTCCGGTTTTCTGTACCTTCCTGCGTACAAACAACTCTTAAAGCATCCATTGCTAAATTCCCTTCACCAGAATAAAAGTAGTAAATATTATATTTCAGATCTCAAGGTGTTTGATTCTTCCAGCTACATCTTTTTTACCGATAAAACACCTACATTTTTTTGGTAATACTTTCTTCCCTTTTGATAAAATCAGGGCTACCTGCATGATTTTCGCAAACCTTAACTTCTTCCCTGAGCTGGACTCCACCAAATCTGATTGACTCAAAGGATCTATTTAATTTGATTGACTGTTCTTCTGGAATTGCGTAATTTGCTTTACGTATTAAGCAATCTTGGTGGGAAGGCGAGAGCTTTTTGGTAAAAGAACAGAACTGCGCATCGCATGTATGCTTTATCAGCAGTGTGGGTTCTCTCTGAAGATGCCTGTGCAAAAAAAGGACACGAGTGAAACAATAATACGTAGAACGGTGCAATCTCTGGGCGGTTTCAGGAATTAGAAGGTTCACTTTCTGCTTGCAAAGCAGCAGCCACAGTCACAGAGAGCCTTTCCAGTTTCATTTTCATTCTGCTCAACCATACCGTGATTAACATTGGCTTTTATACACATTAATCAATCAATCAATTAATTAATGTGTACCAACCAAACATCGATCTTTGTCCCCTTGTCTTCACTACTTGCCCATGCCTTTGAAATACCGAACAAGTGTTTTTTGAATACGATATGTTCAAGGGAAAATTGGTTTAAAATATCTGTTTGAAGTTTTATGGACCATGGAGATCTGGACTTGAGCAGACACAGTCATATTCAACGGGTGTATTTCTTTTTCAACTATATGTAAATGACTTTAGTTTTAAAAATTTGTACATATGTTCTACACAGTTTAAGATCAAGTACACAGGTTGAATACAAGTTGCCTTAGGTCATTTTTCCCAAAAAAAAAATCAAAATAGTATTTTTTTACTAATTGTTTCTATATTTTTAATTACATTACAGATCTTGGTTAAGGATTTTCATTGTTGTGATCAGATACGAAATCTATTTGGCGGGTACTTTAAAAAGCGTTGCTCAAATATATATATTAATGGCTCCGTTTGGGAAAGCGGTAGAGAAGTACTTTTACGCAAGCTGAGATAAATATGTGAAGGAGATTGTCTCGTTTTACGAAAAAACACTGTTGAACGTGCTCCTGGATGAGAGTTGAGCGTTTCCAAACGGAACCATTGTATAAACTTACGAGGTCCACCATGGTGAAACAGGTGCTTCAGTTGATTAATTTGCAGTCAAGGATAGATATATGCATGCGTGTGGGTGGTTGTTCAAATGTTGACTGCTCCGGAGCTCATGGGATGAATTATTCATGAGATTGGACCCCATTGTTGATGCTTCATCCAAATTAATTACATTTACGTTTGTTTGTTTTATCTCTTTATTTTTTTACTTTCACCTTTTACTTTATGATCTACCTTTCCTGTCACACCATCACCAAGCAACGCCCTTCACTCTCTTTAAAGCAAAGCTTAATTTCTTTAATTTCCTACATACATTTATGACTATATCTCTTGGGAATCACACTTCCCCATTTTCATCTCAGTTCCATCTGGCTATCACAAACTGTTAGCGATCCTGTTAATCTTAAGGACACCATTCTAGGCTGATTAGTTGGGATATCAGTCTGGTAGGATAATAATGTCCAGCATTATTAGAAAGCGATATTCCAGGGATGCTTCCATGATTGGCGCACCCACGCTCATGTATATATTTTTGCCACTACAGAATGAACATTGTATTCTCTCTTTCTTACCAAATTTATCATGGTATCAGAGCCATGTTTCAAAACCTAGTTTCCGTGGAATAGTTGGAAACGGTGGAAGATGGCCAGCGAGACTAAGAACAGCGGCCCCGACACGAGTTCTCCATACCACTTGCATGCTTCCGACAATCCGGGACATGTTTACGTTAGCGAACTCCTGAACGAGACGAACTACCTAGAATGGAAGAGTGACGTGATGAATGCGTTACTTGCGAAGAATAAGATAGGCTTTATAGATGGATCTGTGGCTAGACCAGACGCTGGCGCGGCAGACCTTCCCTATTGGATCCGTTGCGATGCAATGGTCAAGGGATGGCTGAAAAGTGCCATTGAAAAGGATCTGCGGAAGAGCGTAGGATACGCTCAAACGGCGAAAGAAATATGGACTGACTTGGCGGAACGCTTTGGAAAGGGAAGTGCACCACGCTTGTACGAACTATGCAGAGACATTGCGTGCTTGAGACAGAACAGGCAATCCGTCACAACTCACTATACAAAACTTAAGGCGTTTTGGGATGAGATGCGATCGATGAGCCCATCGCCAAGGTGTTCCTGTGGTAAGTGCGTTTGCCAGATGCAGAAAGAGATCTCACAGGTGAAAGACAGAGATCAACTATATGATTTCCTCATGGGTTTAGACGAAGAGTTTGCCATGGTGAAAACTCATATCTTAAGTTCCAAGCCTCTCATGACTTTGGCAGCGGCATACCATTTAGTTTCGGAAGACAAAAAACAGAGAGAAGTTTCTGTGACACAGAGGACGAACTCTGAGGCTATGGCGTTTCAGGTTTGAGGACCAAAAGCGTTTGGTCGGAGACAGGACGATCGAAGGGAAGACAAGAAAGGGAAACCTCGTTGTGATCACTGCCAAAAACAAGGCCACACAATGGATCGTTGTTTTGAGATAATTGGATATCCTGCTGATTGGAAGATGTCAAACAGGGACAAGAACCAAAAATCAAGTTCCTGGAATGAAAGGCGAGGAGGACCGCGAGCTGCTTATGCCAACGCGAATGAAAGTCCAATGCCAGGGCTCACTTCTGAGCAATATGGCATACTCATGCAGACCATAAACAACGAGCTCGAGACACACAAGAGCCCTCAGCCAGCGGGACAACAGAAGCTAGTGATGGCGAACGTGGCAGGTAAGTACACGACTGACCTCGTTTTTGATAAGGTTTGGGTGATTGATTCAGGAGCTAATGAACACATAATGTGTGAAGACAAACCATTGTTAAATGAGAAGAAAGGAAATCACCCCTCTGTCTAAATACCAACTGGTCAGGGTATATCAGTTAAATCATCTGGGGACATGAGACTAAGGAACGGAATGTTGCTCAAAGATATTCTTAAAATTACTGATTTCAAATGCAACCTCTTGTCAGTTGGGCGACTCACTCATGATGATGATCTTGCCGTGTTTTTTGTTAAGGATCTGTGCGTAATTCTGGATCTGCGTTCAAATAGTGTGATTGGGATGGGGAGATACTATAATGGGCTTTACATCCTGGAGACCTCAAAGGGAAGCAAAGTGGCTTTGATAACAAAGAGGACCGAAGATGCAACTGTATGGCATTGGCGATTGGGACATGCGTCCACAGAAAAAATGAAGCAGATCCACTTAGACTTTCGTGGTTTTGATCATTTGAAATCCTGTGACTCTTGTAATAAGGCAAAGAACAGTAGATTGCCATTTGATGCCAGTACTATTAAGAGCAAACTATGTTTTGATTTAATTCATTGTGATGTATGGGGACCTTACCGAACTCCTTCCACCACAGGCGCTCAATATTTTCTAACAATCGTGGATGATTTCAGTCGAGCCACTTGGGTCTATTTGATGCGACATAAAACTGAGGTTAGCGAAATTTTCATTAAATTTCTAAACATGGTTGAAACGCAGTATGACAGGAAAGTCAAGCAAATTAGAGCCGATAATGGGACCGAGTTCAAAGGGTCTGAGTTTCTGCGTTTTTGCGATACGAAGGGCATTTTGATCCAAACGTCTTGCAACTACACCCCGCAACAGAATGGCGTTGTAGAGCGCAAGCATCGTACCATTATTGAGATGGCCCGAGCACTACGTATTCATGCCATCTGCCCAAGGCTTTCTGGGGGGATTGTGTTCTTGCGGCTGTTCACATTATAAACCGTCTTCCCACAAAGGCAACAGGGAATAAAATCCCATATGAGGTCCTAACAAATAGGAAGGCTACTTATGGACATCTACGAGCTTTTGGATGCCTCGCCTACATGCACGATTCGAAAGTCACAGACAAGTTTGAAGAGTGAGGGAGGAGATGCGTCTTCATTGGTTACCCCTCGAGCCAAAAAGGGTACAAGGTATTTGATGTCGAGAAAAACAAGTGTTTTGTGTCTCGCAACGTCACCTTCTTTGAGGATCAGTATCCATTTCATGATATAGGTCAGTCCCCATCCACAAACAATAATCCATGGAGTGAAATGGACGACGATATTGCAGGCCCAAGTTCAGGGGGAGAGATTGAAAGGGAACATGGGCCCTTGGGGATTGAAAGCAACGTTGAGGAACGTGGGCCCGAATGTGGGCCATTGCACACGGAGACTAGACGCAACCCACGTACACGATCCATTCCCAGCCATCTCAACGAATATGAGGCGGATTTACCAATCTCTTTCATGCGAGAAACTGGGCGAGCTGATGAACGAGAAATGATATCACATCCTATGGCAAATTATGTGAACTATGATAGGTTCTCTTTGGAGCACAAGGCTTTCCTTGCAGCTATTAATCGGGTAGAGGTGCCCAAGACTTTTCGAGAAGCCGTTAGATTTGAGCATTGGAGGAAAGCAATGAAAAGGGAGATAGATGCTCTTGAATTGAATGAAACATGGACGCTGGAAGAACCACCACCCGGAAGGAACATCATCGATTCTAAGTGGGTATTCAAAGTGAAATACAAACCAAATGGAGACATAGCTAATTTCAAGGCCAGACTAGTAGCAAGGGGTTCACACAGGAGGAGGGTGTAGATTACCACGAAACTTTTGCTCCTGTAGCCAAGATGATGACTGTGCGAACACTGCTTGCCATAGCAGCAAAGAGGGACTGGGCTGTGCATCAACTGGATGTGAATAATGCCTTTCTCCACGGAGATCTCGGTGAGGAAGTCTACATGCAAGTCCCTGAAGGTTTTCGGAAAGCAGGCGATACCAGAGTGTGCAAGTTGAGGAAATCGTTATACGGCCTCAAGCAAGCTTCTAGGAATTGGTACAAGAAGTTCACTGGAGCCTTGAAGAATGTTGGTTTCAGACAATCAAAGACAGACCATTCCCTATTCACGTATAAGCGCAACTCAGTTTTTGTTGCAGCATTAATCTACGTGGACGACGTCATCATAACTGGAACGCACATAGAAGAAATCAACAAGGTGAAGGCGTACTTGGACCGAAAATTCACGATTAAAGATCTTGGACGACTAAAGTACTTCCTTAGGATTGAGGTCGCTAGATCTCCGCAAGGAATCATGCTGAGTCAGAGAAAATACACCATGGACCTGTTGAGAGAAGCTAGGATGGATGGTTGCAGACCAAGCAATTTCCCAATGGAACAGAATTGCAGGCTGGTGATTCATGATGATGAGAAAGACAAGGAAAGCGAGGATAATCAAGATGTAGATGAGACGCATTACAGGAAACTCATTGGAAAATTGATGTACTTGACAGTGATGAGACCCGACATAGTCTACGCCATAAACACCTTGAGCCAGTACTCCTCGGCACCGAAGCAAATGCACATGAATGCGGTCGAAAGGGTTCTGAGATACCTGAAAACTACACCAGGCCAAGGAATAATGTTAAGAGCTGATGGGGGTCTTGAATTGGAAGCGTTTTGTGATGCAGATTGGGCAAAGTGTCCGAAAAATAGGCGTTCATGCACTGGATACTTCATTAGATTAGGAAGTTCCCCCATCTCATGGCAAACCAAAAAGCAGAGTGTGGTCTCACGGTCATCTGCAGAGGCAGAATACAGAGCCATGGCCAACACTGTGAGTGAACTGATATGGTTGAGGTGGCTTCTCAAGGAACTTGGCGTGGAACAAGAGAAAGCCACGCCACTGCATTGTGACAATCAAGCGGCTCTCCATATCACCAAAAATCCAGTCTACCATGAGAGAACCAAGCACGTGGAAATGGACTGTTATTTTGTGAGAGAACGCGTGGACTCGAAAGAAATAGCACCAACAAAGATATGGACCAAGGAGCAGGCAGCAGACATATTTACCAAGGCACTTGGCCAGGATAGGTTTGAGTACTTGAAGGGCAAGTTGGGCATTATTAATCTACATGCTCCAACTTGAGGGGGAGTGTTAGCGATCCTGTTATCTTAAGGACACCATTCTAGGATGATTAGTTGGGATATCAGTCTGGTAGGATAATAATGTCCAGCATTATTAGAAAGCGATATTCCAGGGATGCTTCCATGATTGGCGCACCCACGCTCATGTATATATTTTTGCCACTACAGAATGAACATTGTATTCTCTCTTTCTTACCAAATTTATCACAAACACATATTGATTTTGAACACATAATATTGATTACAGTACATTATTTTAACCAGTGCTTTGTACTGTATATTGATTTTGAATACTTTTAACAGTAAAAATACAGAAAGTTCTGTTATCAATCAGAAATGTCCATCCCTCCTTGTTCATCAATCAACCTCCTTCAAAGTTAGTTGCTAGCTACAACGCTAGCAATGGCAGTTAATTATATATCCATGTCCAAACCAGTCAGAGCCTGCTGGCCTGGGTCGCCGTGAACTAATCAAGTTCACTGCTTCGAGCTCTATATATTTTTCGTCAGTTTTTCATATAACTTAAAGTAAATTTTAAATGTTAAACTTTTTTTTAAGAGTAGATGTTACAGTATCAGAATCAGATTATATTTGTCGGGAAGAATGCGATAAAAATAATTTTAATTAAAAAGTACACCTGAATTACGTTTCTTCAATTGAAATGAAAACGAGGAGAGCACGGCTATGGATCTAATCGGAACAGACCCTCCTCCTACTGATGTTGGATGGTACACTTTTAATTTTAATTAATAAAAACATGCAAGTTAAGAACTGTGATCGGTGTCCAAACTGTGAAAAGCTTAAAGTTTATATGGATAAAAGCAGTGGACTGTGTGTGTGTGGTGGGAGGGTGAATCCTAAAGTAGAGGTTGGGGCATGCATCCAGCTTTCAGAATTTTATGCATGGAAGACTAGATTTAAAGGCAGCAGAAACCGTGGGAATTGAATCTAATAGAAGAAGAGATTACTTTATTACAACAGGTGAATTAATTTTCAAATTTTTATTGAAAGGTGTATCCATATTTTATTTGCCGACCATACATAGATTGTTTACACTAAGAAAACACTTGCCCCGTTTGGTAACTGGGAATTGGGGTCAGGAATTATAACTGGAACTGAAATCCAGATTTTTGTGTGTTTGATGCTGTGGAAGTGGGTTCCCCATGGAACTCAGTTCCATGAAAATTGTTGGAACTCAGTTCCAACCTCTTGTCTATGGAACTGAGTTTCAACATCAATTCCTTCCTCATTTCTACCTCTACCCTTAAAGCTCCACTCTCCATCAGACGACGAACTTGAGGGCATGAATGGGCTCCACTCTCTGCGTGCCACCAGACGACGACGAACTTGGTGGAGGACGGCGACGGTGGAGGACGAAGTCTTGTAGCGATGGAGGCACCGCTTCATGGTAGGCTCCGCCTCCCTGATCCCAAAGATCGAAATAGCTAACACGCATAGAGATGACCAATGTCGTTGATAGAGCTCGAACCCAGAGAGCGGCTCAGAGACTGTGTCATCGGTGACATAGGGGGATTCTGTCAAAGGAGTTGCTGGAGGGGAATAGAAACCTCTGCCGTCAATTGCTTGCCTGAGACGAGTCAATCGCTTGCCAGAGGAGTTCCATTCATCGGCGACATGAATGGAAGCGATTTTGGGCAAGACGAGTCAATCGCTTTCTTGAGAGGAGACCCTCCGCCATCTCTTCACCCACGATACTGAGATGAGAGAGATCACAAGCTGTCTCCCCCTCCGTTTCAGTGCTGTGTGACCCCACCCACAATGGCGATGATTGCTGGCGGAGGGGAAGAATTTTTTGTGTGGAGAGAAATTTTTGTTGTTGTTGAGGGTCTTTTCACATCATAAATATAAATATTAAATTAAAATAATACCTCACTTCTTTCAATATACCAAACATACTTTTAATCTCACTTTCACTTCCAATTCTTACTTCCAATTTCATCAAAATCAGTTTCGTATACCAAACGACATTATACTTGGGGTGGGGTGACAGGCAGCCTTGGGATGATGATGATATGTGTGTATTGATTTTGGCTAATTTTGAGCAATCACGTCATTTTCCTTGTAAATAGATATTTTTCTGACAAAAATTAATTTGAGGCGTAAAGGACAAATTGTCTAAATGAAGTCATTATTTTTTATCTATACAGCTTCCATAATGTTTAATTCTTCCATTGATAGCAAAGCCCAAGGCTGCGTCCATTTGAACTAGAGGTGACTGCTATTTTTTTATTTTATTCTATAATTTATAAGATGAATATGTAAAAGATTTTATCTCATCTTACCTTAACGTGCTTTTCTAGCGTAATGGTAAGCAAACCCTTGATTTCATATCACAGCACACATCGGGCTCTTGGTCAATCAAATTCGCCCATTCCTTAAAACTTGTGTGTGGTTATGTGGCGATTAAAATATTGTCCAAGTAAGTCATGGGTAACTTTTTAAAAAACATTTTTTTTATCACAGTCACCTGAACTCAAGATTTAATATTAATGGTAGACCAAACCTATTCCTATCCTTATTCATTTTCCTATGTTCTGAATTCGGTGGCCCGCAGTTAATTTGACGAGACTAAGTCAACATTATCACGTTAAGAAGATATAATTAATTAGCTGCTTAATTGTTTCAGAAGAAGTGTACGTACCTGTCCAAACCGGCAAATTGTTCTTGTTTGGGAATTACATTTGGGTTTCTAAAATGATTTTGGATCCAAAAATCTGTTATCTTGCAGATTTTAATATTTGGTAACTCCTTATTTCAAAGTATATTCTGCGGGGAAAAAACTCTTTTTTGGTAGAATAAACGTACTTTAAATTCAACGTTTATCTAAATATAAATGCATTAGCATTATATTGCATAATTTAATAATTCAGATATATTAATTTGTTCGGCCTGAACAAAGTCGCTAAGATTTTTTTCCAATGGAGCCCTTTTCTCTTCTGGATCTCTTCTTTGATATTCTCTTCGACACCCTTTCTCGGTAAAACTAGAACAATAAGAAAACAAAGATATACACACCAGAATGCTGAAATGAATTCTCTCTCTTAATTTTCCCACTGCTCCAAACCTCACCAGTAACATGGTCAAAGTGATTTCTCTTCAGTTTCTGAAGGAAACAAGAAGTAAGTGATATTACGTCTCCTTTATAATTTGTCTGCCACTCTCATTTTCAACTCAATATCTCAGCACCGTTTGGGGAGTGAATGTACGTAGATAGATCAAAATTTCTAATGTAAAATTATATACTTTAGAACCAGTCACGAAAAACAGCAGCAGATTGTGAATGGGCCAATTCCATTATGTAGGTGATGTGATTATGATCATCAGAATCTCAGAGGGTAGAACTTATTATAAATTGACATGATCAAGATCAGCTTTGTGACACAGAAACTTGTCCAAGTACTTGGGATATATATCGAGAATATGATTACTGTAATTTCATAGAGGAATT
>JANTPZ010010176.1:0-11594 GCA_025593235.1 Vachellia pachyceras | reverse complement strand
CACATCACTGGCAGTTTCATTCACTTCTCTCTCAGAAACGCAGTTGTGATAGTTTCAGCAAATAGTTGCCTTGTTCTAAGTACTCTTCCGATCTTTTCTTTTCTTTACATAATTGCCATCCTTTTTTTGTCAATTTTTATTCATTGCTTGAACGAAAATGTCAAGAAATCGACCAATAATGTTAAAACATCATTACCACATTGACCAACATAGCCATGCACCAACCAATCAATCATCAGCTCCCCCCTGAGTTATTAATTAGTAACTGTATAAACTCAAACAATAATGTCGAGATTAAATGTATCTGAAGCCTGCAGATAAACATCAATATCCATACGATACAACTGAAACTTCAATGAAGTTTACTTCTCCGTATGAACTTCATTTCTATATTTATTGATACTTTCAAAACGTAACAAAGACTTGTTAGCAAATCCACTTAAATTTCTGTATTTTATAGCTTTCTCTACCAACAATAACGTTATATATCTCAAATAAATAATAATATTAATTTTGAAAACTTTATATAATTCTTACATAATTTTTATTCCCCTACCCAATCTAACTTATGCACAGCCCATATGTCAACCTTTATCAAAATACATCTAAAAAATAAAATCTATATATAATCAGACAATACAATTTATTGTTTTAACTTTATGTAAAAAAAAGGAAAAAATGAGCACTATCCGATCCACTAAAGGGTATGTATACAAATGAGCAATATATAAATATAATTTTACTTTTCATTTATTATATACTATGGGCTTGTTTGGGGAGGCCGTTTGCCTCCCCAAAATCTATTCATGCGCTTACCGAGACAAAATTCCTCTTACATATTTACCTTGAAATCTGTGTCCATTCTCCCAACGGACTATCCAAATAAACAATCACTTTATAAGAAAGTGTATGTATACACTAAAGGGTTATGGTGTAAATTTGTTTGAGAAGTTATCCCCTGACTATGTGAGCCTGAGGCAACATTATAGATTTAGAACAAAGTTCCACCTTAATAATATATTAAATATTAAATTGAAAGGTTTTTAAATTTTAAAATATAATTAATGAAGTTTAAATTTTTCTCATTTCATTTCAATAAAACATGTTGAAATTAACTGAGAGATGTAATCATGTGAGTGTTTTATAAACAATTCCATCATTCCACGGTAGGGTGGGATGATGTATACGTTGCTTTGTACTGTACCAAAACGAGACCAAACAAACTGTCTCTATTTGTGTTTGGTAAATCCGTTGAGAGAAAGGAGTTGCGGCTTTTGAAGTGGTTTTACAGAATTCGAGATGGTTTTATCTTGACTTGCGTGCACCTTTGAAGAAAATAAGTTCCCCAAATAAGCACTCTATCATTTGCTAAGTTGTATCATTACAGGCCATTGCCTTATTCATCAGGAGAGAACGATATAATGGAAGGGAGGGGGAAGCCCTACATATATATTAATAATCACGACGACGTGCAGTCAGTATTTCTTCTGATTATAGTCTTAACTCTTAATTGTTCTGAAAATATCTCACACATTTAATTAAAAGATCGACCTCGCCGATTTATTTGAAGCCTATTTGCACATGTTCATTATAATATCTTAACCTACCTGTGCTGCCTCGTCAATATAACCTATATGAATACACACGGTTCTGTATGCCAAGGACGATATTTACAATTTACAGATATTACTTTAATTTTGCATGCATGCGATAATAGGGGCATCAAACCTCATTACAAAAATGTATACATTCATATCACCAAAATTACACACACACACACACATTCAATAGTTCGGTGCATTAGTATTAATTGTACGTACCTTCTTATCGTCCCTAACTTTACCGCCATCCATATCCAAAAATGAGATGCTCTAAGACGGATTAAAAACAAATCCGTTGTTTTACTGATACAGAATGCAATCCCTTCATTTACTGCAAATTATCTATCTACTATTCCTTATCCAATCTGTAATCATTCAATTTCATTAAACTTAAACTGCGTGCGACCAGCGCGCGCGCGCGCACACATATATTTAATAACACATACGTATACAATATATAAACCCTTCCCAAATATATATATATATATATATATATAGAATCGTGAGCTAACTCAACAATGAAACTCAACCATCAAGCCTCGCCTTCCACATTATGATGATGAATGAGTATTCCCAAAATTAAAGACGATATATATAACACATAAGAAATGAGTTTTCCCCTTTTGTATTTTTTGGTTGGGTTGCTAGCTAATTCTTCCGCTAAGTTAACACCCATAATGTGAAAATAGCCCCCGTACAGTACTGCTTAAAAATCCAGCTATAGAGAAAAGACAGAAAAATGAGACCCAAAATGGGTCAGTCTCTGTCATCGATCGTCTAACTGAACGCCTATGTATAATACTTCTAAGAATATCAATTCGATTAGGCCAAGGATAGAGAATTCCTCAGGTGACGAAATCCGGCAACAACTGAGCAGCAAAGCTCTTTCTGTTCTGATGAATATCAATATTCTCATAACTGGTGGGGCCAGAATGAGAAGATGGCGGAGGAGCGGCGGCTGCGGCTGCATTGATGGTACAAAGCTCAGTGGCATTATTGGTTCCCAAATGTATATTGTGGGACAGAAACCCATGTTGAGTTGCAGAGAGAGGAAGGTTGTCACCGTGATGAGGGAGTCCCAAAGTGAGTGAAACACCATTCCCATGAAACCTCGGAGCCAAATGCTGATCAGAGACATTACTAACGTTAAACCTTCCAATGTCTTGCATTGAGAATCCCACATAACCCTCTTCAGTTAATAACGGGTTATACCCGTCTTTAACGAACCGGGGTTTCATTTCCACGTCCATTGAAACGTTAGGAACTCCTATTGGAAGGTTATCTGAGATGCCGTGTAGAGAAGTGGTACTGGTTTGGTTGTTGAATGTTTGATGATGATCTGGTTTTGATTGGAGAGCTTTAATCTGATGATCAAATGATGATCTAATATTAATGGAACCTGATTCTTCGTGAGCTGTTGCATCATTATTATTTGCGTCATTGCTTGATTCTTTTGATGATCTATTTGTGCTGTCCTTATTGGGGTTGGACTCATTATTGTTCTGATCCTTGGTTTCTTCCAAGTACATTTCTTCTACCATTGGTTTCCAGAGACGAACTCGAGCATTTATAAACCAGTTTGATACCTGCTTTCCAAACATATATATAATCAATCAATCATGTCACACATATATAACTCTTATTTAAATGTCACGGTAGTCCCAGTTCTTTGGATTTTTTTATGTTTTGGAAAGGGGAAAGTGAGAGAGGAAAGCGGTCGAGAGTAGAGTATTTGAAAGGCCATAAAGACACATCTATTATTTACGTCACTCTCGTCATAAGGGGAAAGAATAGTACACATACTCCTTTTTTATGGGATTTAAAGTGTAAAAATCATATATATATATATATAGTTCATGCCCTTTCTGAAGCAGTTTTAATTCTCGTAACCCAATAGATCACCCGTTCTAACTACTATAAATGAGGATCCGAGTTGAAGAAAGATAAAAAATATGGTAGATATACCTGGCTGCGTGTCAGTCTAGTTTGTTTTGCAAGCATAACTTTATCAGAGTCCTTGGGATAACTGCAAGACCAGAAATGTAAAAAAAGTTTCAGCAACTTATCTGTCACCTCAAGATAACAAACAAGACTGGAGTCTAAGAAGGGATCGATTCACAGTTTTCTCCTTAATAAGTGAAAATGATGTTTTTAGAAGTTGAACGTGTGACCTTCAGTTGAGATCATGTATTATAAACTTTTCTTTAATATTAGTAGCAAACTATATGCATGCGCGCGCGCGCGCACACATATATATGAAAACTTACGGGTGAAGGAAGTGCTCAAAGAGCCAAGCGCGAAGAATGGAGACAGCTCGTTCAGGCAAGCCTCTCTGAGGCCTCCAAGCGTTGTGCTGTATCATTCCGAGCTGTTGCAGAGCTCGTTGTTGCCGGAGATGGTGATCAACGTACCGGAGCCTTGAACCTTGTACCTTAGCTCCTAAGTAATCGTCCTCACCAAGGCTCTTGCTCGTTGCTTTGATCTGCGAGGACACTGCGTCCTTAAGGCATCGAAATTGCTTCGATATTGTCTCCAGTGCAAGTGCTGTGTATGACTTTGCCGCACCATATCCAGCCGTTTGTTCAAACGAAGATATCACTATCTGCATTTGCTGCCTGTACTGCCTGTACCTTTGTTCCACCTGCAAAACGTTCACAACACAATTTTGCATTAATTTCTTGGTGCCCAAGGATCTATTACCGTTTCCTTTTTGGTACTAAAGAGATGTTGATGTACAATCTCTTGATGAGATTATTAATCTAGGAGAACAGTTCAAAGACCAAACGATTACTACCTCCTCTAGTTCTTTTTGTTTATTTAACCCTTCTCTTAATCAATAATGGGGATGCATAGTTCTGAAATTAAACACTTGTGACCCAAATGGGCCCCAAACCAAAATTATTCTCCGGCACTAACAAATTATTATTTATCGTTTTCCTTTATTCATGGGGCTGAAAATTAAAAAAAATAAGCAAAATTATGTTCGTTCCAATCTTATTCATCATTTTTTCATTCGCGCGCCTTGTATATATCATTTCCTATATTTCTGAGATTACAAAGCCCGAACCCTACTTATTATTAAAAGTCATCTTTTTGCATTAAATATAACATGATGGTTATATTATATTTAGTTACATATTTTAAGGATCACACAATTTTTCATATCATTATTCATTATTTGCAAATCTAAGAAAAGTGACGATGATGGATGTACCTCGTCAAGCATGGAAACAAGCTTGGACTTCTTCATCTGAAGCTCTTGTCGTTGGGCGTTGCTGTGCTCAGATGCTTGCTTATTGCCGCTACCACTTGAACCATCGCCAATATTCCCAGATTCCGATTCTGATCTATTCGCTTTCGTCTTCTCTTTATCACTACTAGCTTCGATCTCAATCGACCCCCTTTTCTCTACCCCCTTCCCAACATTCACAACTTCATCCAGAAGCTCTTGCGCTGCCTTCAGATATTTAGACCCCAAAATCGCGCTCGAAATTCCATTCGAAACCGACGATGACGACGGTGGGTTACCCAGAATCTGCATATCGTTACCACCACCGACGTGGCTCGTAAGCGATATAGCAGAAACTCGGGATTGTCCCGGGACATCGAGCTCACCAGGAAGCGACCTATTATTATAACCTGTCTGCTGCGACGAAAGGCTCAGTGACAGGCCTTGCTGATGACTAGGCCTTCGGAAATCGGCAGTAGCCGCCGTACCTGAACCGTTTGGCGCTGTTGCTGACACTGCCGACGGCGACGATTGTGTTTGTTGATCGATTATGGAACCCCACAAGTTATGGACCCGCGGCGCAGCTGTGGTAGCGGTGGCAGTGGTGGAGGCGAAGCCATGGAAGGCAGCGATGTCAGAGCTTTCGGATCCGACCATGTTGGTTGGGATGATGCCAAGCAGGTGGTGGTGGTTGCTCCGGGAAGCAGGAGACGGCGCGTAGGGGAGGCTGGGCAAGTTGGCAGAAGGGGAAGCGTTGGGATTGAAGAAAAGCATGTTAGGGATTGCGGGGTGGTGAGAGGTAGTGTCAGTGTAAGGTACGTAGGTTGGATTCATAAGGTAAAGCGTCTGTAAACCATCCCCAGAAGGTTGGACCTCAGAATTCCCGCCATGAAAGTACATGGACGCCATATATATGTGTATATATAAATCTCTGTCTCTATATATATATTGTCTCAATCAAATTCAGTATCTGTACTCTGCACGGACTTTTACATCCCTATTGGAAGCTCGACTGGGTGTTCCTGAAAAACAGCCGATCGAAGATTTGTAATTTCTCAAGCAAGAAACTGACAGAAAAAGCTCAGATTTCGGTGGCGGTGTTGTTGTTTAGCTACAGAGAAAAATTAACCCAAAAAAGGAAGAGCAAGTTATATATAGAAGGAGGAAGGAGTTTATAGTTAGTGTGTCGTTACCAAAAGGTGTGAGCTTAACTATATGGCGAGAGGGGAAGAAGGAAGGTACGGGTTTGTGTCAGAAGAGAGCTTTTCTTTTCAGAGCGATTGAGTTTTGGGAGATCGATGATGGCTCTTCTCTTATCATCAAGCAAGAGAGCTTCAGCTTCTTCACTTCTCTCTCTCTTTCTCTCTCACCCTCAAGACCTCAAATGAAAATTGACTATATAAATCCCCAAAGGTACGGCTGATAGAGGCGAGGGTATTGTTGGTATAGTGTTGTTACTTTGCTTCATCCTCAACTTTAGATGCCAGCGTAGCGTCGTGTGCTGATATTTATATTATCTTCCCTCTTTTGCTGGTGATTAGTGTTATGAAATCATCCCATTTCCAAAAGTACCCTGCTCCTACCTCGTTATTTTATTTGTAAAAGAAACTATATAGACATTGACGGTACACGTTAGGTATTATAAATGATAGCTAATGGCTCGTCTAGTTCGTTGAAATTGATTTTCATGAAAATGAAGATGGAGATGGAAATTAATATAAATATGAAAAAAAATGAGGGGTCAAAAAATCAATTTCCCATAGAAATCATTTATACCTATTTTGAATTCCATTTCAATTTTCATTTCCAATTCCACCTCCCAATTTTACCATACCAAACATGCCATAAAGCTTTCAAAAAAGTGAATTGATAATAATTAGATTTTCAAAAAATTTATTTTTTTCATTCACATGAATTCGAACACGAAACATCATACTTATACAGGTGAAACCCTTTTAACTAGGATAAATGCTTATTAAGACATTTAAGTTTTAAAAATAACTCTCATTTTAAGAAAATCTTTTAGGGAGCTTGATTGTCATTAATTCAACTTTTTGGGACTTAAATGCCATCCCATATTGCTAATCTTGTTATGAAACGTGCGTTTCTATAACAATAATTAATTATTAAGTATTTGTAATAAAATCATTAAATACTAGGACTATATAATAGATACCATCATTGTAGACATCATGGTTCTAACATTTTATGAAGTATAAGATCATGCTATTGAATAAAATGTCTTCCATTAATAATTTACGTCATACATGCATATATACTGAGATAGCACAAAAAATTTGTAATATACTTTCTTTTATTACCAGTAGATATAAGAGATATATTTTACTTAATGTAAAAATATATTATGTATTCTCCATATAAAAAAATACGAAAGGGATGGTGAAAACTATTTCAATCAAATGGATGTAAAATCATACTAAAAGTGCATCATACGTTTTACACGAAAATTTGTAATTTGAAAAAATAACCCAAAAAAATGTCAATGTAAGTTATTGTGCCTATTTAGGAACGTAGTAGAGAAGTAATTTTACGTAAGTCGAGATAAATATGTGGAGGAGATTATCTCGTTTTGGAGAAAAACACTATTGAACATGCATTTGACTTTTGGAAACGTTTCAAACAATCCCATTATTGTTGAATAAAATAGCAATAATTTACAGCCACCAGGTGATTTTCAAACTGGATTACAAACTTGCAAGTTCTTAATTATGCTTTGATGCATCTTATCGTCCCACTTTTTAGCGTTCGATATGAATATATATATATATATATATAAGTAAATGGCCTTAAGGACCTGAAATGTGGCCCTGCACTCCTTTTTAGCGAATCAAATAATCCCAAAGAACTCGAACTGAAAGAAAAAAATATTAAAATAATGTAAATTCGATATTCACAAGTTGATAGTGAAACTGAGGAGAAAAATCAGCAAAAGAGAAAAAATGGAAGTGTGGGGTAGGATTTCGAAGACTGGAAATAAAAGCAAAAGATAAGGAGGTTGGTCTTCTTGATTAAATTGTAGCCTTTGCCTTTAACCTAACCTCATTTCATAACTTTATTTTTTTTTAAGCTCCTTTCCCCATAAAATTCCTCGTCTTTAGTTTTAATTTCTTTATCTTTTCTTTTCACTTTTTTTCGTTGTTGGATCCAAGAAGAGACATTATTATTATCTTACCTTTAGGTGAAAAATCATACCAATAATCACAAAAACTATAGATAAAGAAAACACCAATGAAAAGGTTTTAACACTTTACCCTGTGTACTGTAATTAATTTCATATTATTTTCAAGGGTTAAGATATAGAAATACTGATTTTGGCCAAAAAAAAAAAGATATAGAAATACTGATTGTGTATGTTTAGGAATTCCGTTGGGAGAAAAGAGTTTACAGATTATGAGATATTTTACAGATTTCAATATGGTTTTACAGATTTCAAGATGGTTTTTACAAATTTCGAGATGGTTTTGTTTTGACTTGCATGTACCGTTAGGGAAACGGTGTTCTCAAACAAGCATTTATCTTTTATCAAAAGTGCATTCAGTGCCATATACTTTTAAATGTAAAAATACCTACAACTATTCAAAATGGGAGTGAAAGTACTATAGCAATTAAATATAATTTAACACCTTAAATGTGCGTCTAAAAAATAGTGTGTCTCACCACAAAAAGTAATGTTATTGAGTTATAATTAACTATTTTGACATTTTTGAACACATTTTAAATGTTCATTGATATTCTTGTACATCTCCGAGAGATATATAATGAAGAAAGTACTTGTGACGAAAGTTTATATGTATTTTTACATTTTAACCCTATTTTCAATTAGAATTTAAATTAGTTGCTTGTGGCGCATAGAGCCACTTATGACGTTATTATTATGCACTACACACAGACACCACACTGGAGCACTAATTAATTACACATGTGCCACACATACGTGCGTGCGTGGGTGTGTGTGATAGTATAGAAGAAACATAACTACAAAAAATAAAATTGTCCCCACAACATGTCTATGTCGATCACTCCATGAACAGGCACACCCACCAATCAATTCTTATCCTTCCTTTGGACAAGAGGGGGGAAAAAGAAATTTTTCTGGAAGATTTATTGTAAGGTCTCAATGAAGGAATTTATTTATGAAAATGTCCCAAGAATTGTCAATGACAGCTGCTCTACTTGTCAATGGTGTTCCTTGACTTATCATTGACAACCCTTGAGACCTTTTTATAAATAACTTACTTCCTTGGGAACTTACAATAAATCTCTCATTTGTTAGACTGCGCTAAAATCGAAATAGTACATAATCTCTTTAGACTCTATATAATATAGTGGCAAACAAATTGGTTATTGGATAATTTTGTTACTGTAGTCCACATTATTTATCATATTTTACTTATTTATTCCCATTAATTAGATTCCTGTTAATTTTAATTAGTTTTAGCTGTGTATACATTTAGGCTGGATTAAATTCAAGAATTATTAATCTCAATTATATAGTAGTTCTTCTAAAGAAATTTTATACGTCCAAACATATTTCAACTCAAAATTTTATATTTGAATGATCAAAACTCTTCCCCGTATAAACAAATGCCTGTTGGTGATTAAGTAGGAGTATTTGTCGGTTAACATGTATAGACTATAGAGTAATTCAGAGGCCTATGGCCCTATATATGAATGCTGGCTAACTTCGTACATTTTCCAGAATTTAAGGGAAAAAATCTCATGTTCATACTTTCTGAATAGCATGCATGAGAATGTCATAAATTTTAATTCATATTTGACTATTATGCATTTGTAATCATAGGTCATCGGAATATTTTAACCTTGCTGACATCACTCTCACTATCCAGGTGAGCCTAACGAAGTTAGCCAGCTTATTTTTGCGTAACACTGTGTCCGTTTGATAACGCGGTAGATAAGTACTTTTACACAAGTCGAAAAAATATGTAGAGGAGATCATCTCGTTTTACAAATAACACTGTTAAACGTGTTTATAGGGAGTAAATAAGCTTTTCCAAAGCACACTATTTTATTTGTTCATGAATATCCCTTTACACAGGAAAGTGACATCTGGGGAAAAAATGCATTAATTGTACTCCCAATCATTTTAAGCAATATCATTAGTACCCAGGCTTGCCCAAATATAAAAATATTTCGCTCCGAATCGATCAATTAAAGAATCTGCTACAATTTTGATCGATACGGATCTCCTTAACGTTAATTTCCTCTTATATTGTAATCTTGGTAAGCTTTGAAGTATAGTGGTGTAATGACCTTGTTATCTTTAATTTAGTTGAGATTAGATATATGCTGAATTAATGTCATGATTAATAAAAGGATCTATAGGGTTAAAGATATGATAGTGGATGATGACTTAAACAGTAATAATTCGACAGGTGTGAGTTCACTTTATAACAACATGGTAAAAAGCGTCGCTTGTAATAATTAACAGCAGATATATCTAATCAAGAAGCTAATTAAGACAACGAATCTGTACTATTAGCCATCATTAAAAAGTGGATTAAACATTAATGATATATTTGGTATGGTGGAATTGGAAGATGGAATTGGAAATGGAATTCATTTCCTATATTTGGTATGGTGAAATTGGGGGGTGAAATTGGAAATTGAAATGGAAATGGAATTCAAAATGGGTATAAATGAATTCTATGATATAACCCATAGAATTGTATTTTTTGACCCCTCAATTTTTTTCTATATTTGCATCCATTTTCATCCTCATTTTCATCTTCATTTCCATCTCCATCTCCATCTCCATTTCCATTTTTGTTTCCACCAAAATCAATTTCAGCGTACAACCGAGCCATAAGAGAGATTGGAGAAGGCATCTGTGTGTGCTGTGGCAATGGCATAGAGGAGAAGGCATCTGTGTGTGCTGTGGCAATGGCATATATAATTTTATCTTTAGAACTTTCAAAGCTAATAATCACCATGATGGGCACAAGGTACCTTTTGTCTTTGTGCCATTCTTAATTATGATTTACCCATCGCTCTCAATCACTCTAATTAATTTGCGCCACTCGTAATTAAAGATATTTTTCAAGTCTTGACATAATCACGACTGTGCATGGATGTGATATTTCTAAGCTATTATCAGCTATTCCTCATAATTCTTTATATAACCCAAAGCTGATGAATCACAATATAATACTTTGTTTTTGTGAATATTTATATTATTACTTATGAATTAATGATTTTTAAGCAAACAGATGTTGATTTTAATATATTTTATATATATATAGCATTTTGGGTTGGAGGGGAGGGGAGGGGGAAGATTTTAACGAGGTTGATTCTTTTTTTAAAAAAAGAAAAAAAAATGATTGGGGTTGAAAATGTTTACTTAGTTTCTCTAAGTACTATTTTTCCTTAAATTTTCTCTTTATTAAAAATTCCTAATGCCATCTATCCTTTTTTTTTAATTGAAGTCATGTATGTTACATAAACATGATGGCTAGTGATGATAAGATAATATACCATGGCAATTAAATTCAACATTTGCATTTTTAGACATAGGGTATTCAATTAACCCTTCAAATTATAATTTAAACACAATATTATTGGACAGGTCATAAATTTCATTAGGATATTTTTTCTCCGGCCAAGAAAGAAACCAATTTGAATATTTAACAGAAAAGTAGAGAGGTTCAGTCACTATTGGTGCTATAATTATACCAACTAATTTAGTAGGCATGTCATTCTCAATTGAATACAACCAATGTTATAAC